>WTSP01001265.1:14763-25637 GCA_025331215.1 Actenoides lindsayi | reverse complement strand
TTAGAGAAGAGTAGATTTAGATTGGATATCAGGAAGAAGTTCTTTACATTGAGGGTGGTAGAACAGTGCAATAGGCTATCCAGGGAGGTGGTTGAGGTCCCATCCCTGGAGATATTCAAGGTGAGGTTGGACAAGGCTCTGAGCAGCCTGGTGTAGTTGAGTGGGGCTGGACTAGATGACCTTCTGAGGTCCCTTCCATCTCTAGTAATTCTTTGATTCTATTAGTGGACAAGAATGTAAGTTCCATTCACCTTAGGACCAGGTAGGACAGGCTGGTGGGCAGCTGGGGCAACCCAAGCCTAAGGCACCAGGCACCTCCCTGGGATGGTGACAGTCTGGGACATCAGCCAAGAGCGGGGATCAGGATCCAGACCCAGGAGGTCTAGAGCTGGGCACTCACATGGCTTTGGCACTGCAGGATCTGGAGCTCAGGTGGGGCCAAACAGGAGCGGCTGTGAGCTGGCCACGATCCCTTCCAGCCCAGGCTCTGGGAGGGGCATGCTATGAGGGCACTGACAGTCTCTCTTTCATTAGTAATCCTTTATATTCTCTGCACTGCTACTTTCCTCACAGGCCATAGGGGGAATAGGGACCAAGGAGAAAGAAGACACTAACTAATTCCTAAATGTTTGAAACATCTATTAAAGTCTCCCTGGCAGTGCTTCACAGCTGAGGTGAACTCCCTTAGCAGAGCTTTACAGAGATAGCATTTGGTTACTGGTGTTTGCAGCTTATGTAAACGTACTCCAGGGCTACAGAGCTCTCAACAACTTCCTTCTCTTACATCACTAAACTGCTCAAATGAACCCAAAACAACTATCTGTCCATACTCATCTGAATTAGCATTTGCAGGTCTCTGGCCAGAGCATAGCAATAGTTTTCATCCTGTAAGTAGAATTGTTATGAGTAGCTGCTCATAAATAGTATGTTTTAATTTTCAAACTGTGTCAATTGGACACAGACCACAAAGCACATCTTTTTTTTGCCCATTTAGCTGCAAAATGGAGTGTGACTATTTGCAGATATAGAGTACACTTTTCAGACATGCACTAACACACAGTATAAGTAGGATAATTGTACAAACTTACCAACCAGCAAAATCAGAATGTAAATACAGTGAGGAGGAGAATTACTTTGAGGGAATCATTTAAAAGTAGCATTGAAAAGATTATTTGCACAAGCTGTTGTACTTTCCCTCTCCATTTCTAGGAATGCATTAGTAAGCTCTTTCTTGTTTTGTTCATGCTCAATTCCTGTACCCTTGGTATCTAATAAAATTAATGAGGCAATTATCTGGAAAGAAAAGGTAACTCAATGGATTATTCATTAAGAGTACTCTAATAAATAGTCACAGCTTGGACTTAGTTCAGCACAAACTCTAACTGTATTTATTTTAAAGAGAATCAAGAAACCCAAAATCAAAATTCCTTGAAGAAATTAAAATCAAATGCATTACTCCTAACTTTCATCACAAAATTCAGAGATCTTCAAAGATACATTTTATAAATTGAACTTCAAATGTCTAACTGTGTGAAGTGATCTAATTTTCTATGAGCACATTTAGAAGATGGTAAGGAAATTATGAAATTGTAACAGGGTTAGTCGAAAGCTTTGGAGAAGAGTGGTTTGCAGTAATTAAGCTAAAAACCAGAAGATTAAGATATTCAAAAGCTGCAAAAAGGACTCTACTGCAAAATGCAGTTTGGATTTTTCATGTCCTCTGATATACTGGCAGTCAGTTCTACAGTTCTGGAGTAAACATTATACTGTGTGCTTGCCCAGAGAGGTTCTTGAGTATTCATCCTTGGAAATGGAGACAACATTCCTCAACTGAACACAGCTCTGAGCAACCAACTCTAGCTGAACCTTCTCTTTTCAGGGCAGTAGGATCAGATATTCTCCACAGGGTCTTGGTAACCTCAAGCTGTTCTAGGATCAGGAAATATGGCAAAACAGGTAAAACTGAAAACTTCAGTGTTTCTTACCAATCCAAACGAACCATTAGGGAGCACAAATATGTATTCTTGCATAGGTGAAACTAGGGAGTGAGACAGTGCAGAAACTAAGTCTTAAACATCAGGGAATTACAACCATTAATGTATTTTACTGTTATGTTCACTTTTTTGTTTATTTATTCCTCTGTTATTTTTCCTGGCCAAAAGTTATAAATCTTTAACATGTCTAAAATACACAGTGAATTCCAGACAGGAGTGGGTAATTATGATAGGATTCTTGAGACTGAAACATCTATGAATGGGGGGTACATGACAGACAACCACTGAGTCAGGAGTGCCATAGTAAAGATAGTTAGGTATTTGTTGTTTCTTCCAAAACAAAAAGCAAAGACCGTCATTTGAAGTTAGTGACTTGTACGGGTTTTGTCTAAGACAGAATTAATTTTCTTAATAGTAGCTAGTATGGGCTGTGTTTTGAGTTTGTGCTGAAAACAGCGTTGATAATGCAGAGATGTTGCTGAGTGGTGCTTGCACAGAGTGAGGGCCTTTTCTGCTCCTCACACCGGCCCACCAGTGAGTAGGCTGGGAGTGCACAAGAATTTGGGAGGGGACACAGTTAGGACAGCTGACCCCAACTGACTAAAGGGATATTCCATACCATATGACATTATGTTCATCAATAGAGCTAGAGGGGAGGTTTCAGAGGCACTCTGCTCAGGAACTGGCTGCGCAGCAACCTGTTGGTGGTGAGCAACTGTTCATTTGCATCACTTGTCTTTCTTGGGTTTTATTTCTCTCTCTTTTCTGTTTTCTCTTTCGTTACAATTTATTATTACTCTAATTAGTATTACTGTATTTTATTTAAATAATTAAACTGTTTTTATCTCAACCCACAAGTTTTCTCACATTTACCCTTCCAATTCTCCCTTACCATCCTGCTGGGGGGAGAGACTAGAGATTAGTTGCTGGTGGGATTTAAATCCCTACATAGCAGACAGACTTTAAGCAAAAGAAGGTGATTTTTAACAAAACAGGTATTGTATTTGTAGAACTCATTACCAAAGGTTGTTTTGAATGTTAAAAGTTTACATGGATTCAAACTGAGAATGGACAAGCTCATCCACTAAGGATTATAAAATATAGAGAATCCATGTCTGTCTTGGGCAGTCTAAGACTTCTAAGGGAAGGAATCACATATGCTTCCTCTGTTCTTACATGCTTTCCTGGACATCTGCTTGTGGCCACCAGAGGAAACAGGATATGAGGACAGTCATTGTTATGAAAAACCTATTAAAAACTTACTCTAAAAATTTTAACAACTTAACATCAAGGTATTGAATATAAAAAGTCTGAGTTCAAGGGACCACATTTTTATGTGACAGAAAATATGAAACAAAATTCAGATGTGTATGCATTCAAGTCCACAGTAAACTTTTGCATCAGTATTCATGAGCTAGTACGGTGCATCTGACTAAAATCTCCTGGTGTTTTAGGATAAGAAACAGTTCCTTAGATACTGACCTCCAGCTTTAAAAGTTGTAAGGGAGTTGAAATGAGAATAACCTATATTTTACTTATCCACTCACTTTACACAATTTATATCTCTTAATTCTTACTACTACTTTTCCTTAAATTTCTTTAGGCTTAGTGCAATAAAATTTGCACTTTCATGTCCATTGTCTCATAACCGCATGCACTGAAATTAAGGAAGCTTAACTAGTTGCAATGACTCCTCATCTTCATCAAATACAACCCTTCCCAAGTGTAGTTCATAATTAAAAATAACTCAAATAAAACAATTAAATCATCCCTGTTGTTGGCTGTCAATCTGTGTTATTCAAACTGAATTCTGTGGAGCTAATACTTTTAACTACTGATTACAAACAAGCATATTCACTATTTTGGAAAAGAAAATAATATTGGAGAGAAGTGCTACAAAATATACACAGTAAGCCTAGGTACCTTAGTTTACAGTCTTAGAGCTGCAAGAGCACAAGGAAGTTAATTCAGGCTGAAAATGCTGTCCTTATGTCACCTGGCATTTTTTTCCCCAGTACCTTAAGAACAGATGGCCAGCCTCAATCCAAAATTTCTTTCTTTTCTGAGTTTGATTCAGCCCCACAGTACAATTTGTAAGTCATTTTTCCTGATTAATTTTAAACATTCTGCAATGGAAGAATGAGCTTTGATCTGCTTTCAGGACATTTACATCTTTTGTATGGTTCTTACACAGAATGTAAATTGATGTTATGCAAGATAGGCTATGGTAATTATGATTATTGTAATTGGTTACAAAATGTGAAAAGAGGCAAGTGGGAGTGGGAATTAGAAAGTAGAGCAAGATGGAGATTCTCAGCTTCTAATGTTACAGGATACAGAATGTACACTTGGCTTGAAAAAACCTCCAGATGCTTGTCAATGAAAAGTGAAAAAAAGGAAACAGAAAATCTGGGAGATCTTAAAGACAGATGCAAAGGGAGTGAGTTTTGAAGACCAAAAGGATCAAAACCAAGTCATTCTGAAAATTTTGGCTGATCTGTCTGAAGTTTCTGAACAGGGTGTAAGGACACATATGGCCTATAAGTAGAAGTAATAAGGTCTTCAGACCCTTTAAGGAAAGCAAATTGTACTCAGGTCTGGAAATCTAATCACAATGCAAGGAATAGCTTCTCCTTCCTCAGAACACCTTTCATACAGACAGATTTCAATATTAGAGATCATTTAATCACTCTTTCTTATACCTCCTGATAGACTAAGTCATAAACTTTCAAGTAGACTTGTTCCTACCCCAGGCTTTAAGCCAGTATGCTTTAAAAGAAGTCTTAAAGTATTCTAAACTTGAAGCAAACATGTAGTATTTATGAATATTTTTTGCATTGATGAAGCGGAAGCTGTTCTCACCCTTTTATTTAAGAAGCAACTTTGGGCATTAAATTGGGAGCTTTGTGATCTTACATCCTCTGTGTAGCCTCCGGAGAGAAAAACATCGTTGACTATGCTGGAGCTCAGGGAAACAAGCTGTCTAGCTTAGCTGCCAGTCAGGGAGTATATGAAGGCCTTGCCATTGACAGCACTTTTGTAAATAACCTCATTGTTAAAAACTTAGTAATTATTATATAAACTGCCAATGGGCATACTTTGCAAAGTCTACTTTCTCTTTTCCAATTAATTGTGTGGAATAACTATGAAAATGGAAATATCAGAAAACCTAGAATTATTATGATTTGTTTATGTAAACAACTTTGGCTCCTGGATTTTGATTCTTGGTCAGATGATGGATCTGTGGAGAGTAGAAGAGCTGCATGCTCAGCTCAAGCCATAAATGCCATGAAAGCAATGCAGATCCTTCAGAGTTAGATTGAATACTGCAATTCAGAATGTACAGCAAATGTAAATCACATTCATTGCCAATCCAAGTGTTTTCTTGGTTAGCTCGATTTACTCACAGGGAATTTAGTTCCTTTTATCTAAACCTGTTACTTAACTAAACTTCCAGTATGAGAAGAGGAAGTGGTGAACTACAATATATAAATATAAATAGAAAGATACACACTAGGATTTCTCAGCAAGAAAGTTAAGGAGTAGGTTAGCAAAATTTTCTTGACTGTACCCTTCTGGTTCAAAGAACTCTGTTAATTGACACCTGGTATGTAGGATTTACTTGATCTGCATCTCACTGATACTGCTTGGGTAGAGTCAGTCATTTAGAACATTGCTCCAGGCCCAACATGAACCAGTTTCTATCACTGCTGACACTGCAGCCTCTCAAACAATCCAAAACATAAAGAAAAGCTGTCATCATGAGTTCCTTGAGTGACCTACAATTATGTTACCTTTCCCATATATATTGTTAATTTTTACTATTACTGTAGGCCTAATTAATTTCAAAGACATCACCTTATCAGAAATATCAGAATGATGAAGATCTGAAAGTTTTTTTAAATGCACTATGAAGTAAATGTTAATCTCAGGTAGGAGATCACAAGGTCAAACTAACATTGCATATTTAAGAAATTGTTCACGTGTATAGGCAACTGTGTCAATTAGAAGGTGGAGGCTAATGGACCTCAACATTTAGTTGTTTTTGCTGTCTTATGTTACATTTTTTCCACTGCATATAGGGAGTTTGCCAGACTTTTCATCTGTCCCAGGCCATCATGTGATACAGAAATCTCCAACAAAGGTACTTCAAGTCATGACTCACTACTATTCAGTTGATGGCATTTTGTCATCCCAAATTCCACCCTCTTCAGGAAGATACAAGTGTGAACTTAGATGCTTTTTCTGAATTTGGTTGCTTTCATGTATCAGGAACTTTAAGTATCATTTAAGTCAGATTTCTCAATGTGGATTTAATAGCAGTTATTGAGGAGAAAACAAAACCCTCATGCACTTCCTTGAAAATGGAGTCTCTAAAAGAGGACTCTAAATCAAAGTGTCTGACACATTCTGCCATACATGTGAAATAATCATCTGCCAGAATGCATTAGTGGAGTGATGAATTATGTACCACTGCCTTCACTGCAGCTAACATTGGAGTCTGATTCTTACTCTAGTTTAATATATTTTTCTTACTTTGAGAGAAGAAACAAAAACTCTGCTTTTACCTCCCCCATGAAACCTCATAAAACCAAACAAATAAGATGATTTTACAGCTGAGGTGGGTTATTTTAACATTTATTTTAGGAGTTCTTATTACAATTCTAGATTGGTGTTTTGACTTTAGATACTAAAACAACTTTTAATTGTAGCTGTTATCTGTACTGAAAGCATTAATTATTGAGAACAGTGTAGGAAAATGTGTGAAGGCAGTCAAAGTGCCTTTAGTTTTAAAATATATACAGATGAGTGCTTTTGTATGTTTCCTTCTCTAAAAGCCCTGTGTTTTTTTTGTGAAATAATTTTGAAACAATCCCATCAAATGGATTTCACAAAAGGCATCTTAATGGCGACTCCAGTGAATAACATTTATTACAGGTCTTTATTCCATGGCAGAACTTAAAGGCTGGAACCAAGTGCAGAACCCCACTTAGACTATTCACTGTATAAACAAGTAGAAAGGGAAAGTGCTTCCCTGAAGAGCTGATAAAACAAGTTATGAAAGGAGACAGCAAGAGGTGCCCAGAGCCACGTGGAAAATTGGTAGTAGACTAACAGATTAGAAGATCGTTTTTCTTAATGTCCCTGTCAGACTTTTTCTAGTCTCATGGACAGAAGATTCTGTTGTTGTAAAGGTGACCTCAGTGGCCTGACTTTGGCACTGGCAGTGTCTGTGCTTTCCATGATGGAAGTGGACACCCCTTGAAATGACCATGGCATTTACCCCCCTCCCTAGACATGCATTTGCACGCATGCACACACTGTGACAGCCTCAACATACAGCTATTTTGTCACATTAAACATAAAAAGTGCTTGCAAATATATAACAGAAATACTTTACTATAAGTTGTACTTCCATCTCTCATCGTCCTAGTGACACAAATAATGTATCTTTCTCTCTTCTGTTATTCCACAGTCACCTGTCTTGTAGACATGCAGAAAAGTGAGTAATCTCCCTATTGCCACTGAGTCATTGTAAGTTAATGCTTGCCTACATATTTAATGAATCACAATAATGTGGCATGATGGCAGCACTAGTAGGAGAACAGAATGTGCTGGGGATAACTGGAGATGTATGTGTGGAAATAATGCTCCTGGGCTTATTTTAACTCTGATATACCTGAGAAAGGATAGTTTATCAGACCAAAGAAAAGTCATTCATCCAGTCATGTGGGAATGCTGTGGACAAAAATGCAAAAGCAATTTAGGGCTAAATATGTCTGTTCCTAACCCTAGGACATATCTGTCTTTTGCAGCATGGGAAACGGAAGGAATGAAAGGGAAAACATCAAAGCCATCCTCCTGAAATCGGCATTGCTGGACACGTCCCAGGAGTGAGTTCCATGTTTATGAAACACACTGACTGACCTGACTATTCTTTGCAGTCTAATTTTTGCTAAAAATCTATTACCTAGACTTCTGTGAAGGAACCAGAAAAGGACATTTGTGGATGACCTGTGTGACATAGAAATATATTGGGGATATTGCAGTGAACTGTCTGTTTCTGTCAGGTGGTATCAGGCCTATGTGAGAGGGTTTGCATTGTCTTCTTGGATAAGAAGGTCCTGTCACCATCATGCACTGTGACTTATTTGGTTTGTCGTGCAAAAAGAGATTTTTTTTCTCTACAACTTTTAAGCTATATTATAGCTTTGAAATGCAGAAGAAAAGATTAAAGAAGCTGTTCATGGAAAATGTACCTGTATATTCTGCTTTTGCTACTCTCACAGAGAATAATAGTGTTTTAAAAATCTAGCCAGTTTTCAGAAGTTTCCCACAAATTATTGGTATTTGATATCTTTCATTAATTCCAAACATTTAGAGTGAAAAAGTAGAGATTTCTTGAATGAAAAGTTGAACTCAGGTTACCCAGACTAACCTGAAAATCTGAAAGTGATAAGTATATTCTTTTTAAAATCTCCTAATGTTATTCTTTTCAGAAAACTGGGTGTGACAGTTGTCCAGTGCTCAAACAGGGCTGCTTTGTCATATTTGTTTGTCCCAAAAGAAAAAGAAGTGGAAGCGTGGCTACATTCTGCTAAGAGCTTACTAAGGTGGTTCTGGATTCCTGTTTGAACTCACAGCTTTGTTCTGTATTTGACATTAACACAGTCATTTTACAGCTATTAAAAACAAGAATGAAAAAATTATTTAGCTGACCTGTGGTTTTCCAGTGGTGCACTGACCACCTACATAGTGGAATTTTTCCAGGTTGTCTTGTAAACTTTATTGGCTAAGCTACATTAATGTGTAAATTGGGAAATACTTAGTGGTAGTAAATGAAATGTGGGGAGATGTAAATGTATCATTTTTTTTGTGAAGCAAACTATTTGTTATTGCAGGTATAAAGTCTGAAAGTGCTAAAATAGCCCATATATTTTTCTCTGACAGTCTTGGATTAGTAGAATGACATTCACAACAAGGACATTTTTACTGCTGAGCATAAACTTCATGGATTTAGTTGTTTGCAGTACAGCTTTTTTAACAAAACAAACCAGCAAACAAGGCTGTAACCTGGATGCTATACCAAACAGAAAGTGTGGTAGAAAGGAATGAAACTGCAGCCAGCTGGAATGTGAAGGAGAGCTAACCTATTAAGAGGGTTAACCTGTATTTATGGAGCTTGATTAAAATTAGTAGTAACAAGATGGGGGAACTTTAACAATTTTGTTTTATATTATACCTCTTTATTTAACCAGTATTCATATCCCATATATTGTTTCATATTGGCACTACTATAACAATAGTTTTTTGTCATTGAAGGACAAAGTCTTGCTCCATTTAAGTAATCAAAAATTTTCTTTGCCACCACTCCCAGTAATTCTGAATTTATAGCTTGGTAATATTTCTGTTTCTGCATTTTCCTGACCCTATGCAGCATGTCCCACATTCTCAGCTTATTTTCCCCAACCTAGCTTTTTAAAAAAAAATAAATATTTTAACATTACCACTCTCAGATGCCTTGAATTCATAAGGCAACAAAAGAGCACCAGGTACAAATCCAAGTTTTTTACAGCCCTGGGTACAATGATGCTTCAGAGCTATGCCCATGCTCAGGAGACCTAAACTCATTCTCTTTCCAGACAACAGATGTTGCAAAGCTTAGACTCCTAGTAGGCTGCTGATATAGTCAGACAGGGACTGACAACAGGACAATACATAATAGGTACACCATAGAGCGTTATAAATTATCAGCAGTTCCAACCCAAAGTGACAAGTATAAGCGTCTGAAGCCTACCTAAACAAATAACAAGCATTTACTTTTGAAGTTAAGGCAGCCAAAACTTTCTCTAGCTGCAAGATCCATCATTTCAACCTTAGTTTGGTGTCTGCTGACCAGGTAGTAATATACGGTAGGATTGTCTCATTGAACTGATTGTATATGCCTTCCCTTTCTGACAGTCATCTTCCCCAAACAGTTATTCAGAATTAAATCTAAGCAGACATGTGAAGTCTCACACCTCGGGAGAGAGACTCTCATGCCAGGTTTGTGTGTAGCTTGATAAGCACTGCAGCACCAGCTTGAGAAAGAAACTCATGGGTTGAGACAAAAGCAGTTTAATAATTAAAAAGACACTATAATAAATTTCTAAAAAGTAAGGAAAAGTGGGGGGAGAGGGGGGGGAAGGACAATAAATTCCAAGGAAAAAAGTGATGCAAGTGAAAACACCTCCAACCGACTGTTTTCCATCCAGGCTCCAAGGAGCAGTCCTCCTGCCAACCTTCTCCCTAGTTTTATTGCCGAGCATGATGTCATAGGGCATGGCATATTATTCTGGTTGGTTGGGGTCAGGTGTCTCAACTGTGTCCCTTCCTAACTTTCTGTGTATCTCCAACCTATTCACTGATGTGTTGGTGTGAGGAGCAGAAAAGTCCTTGACTTCTGTAAGCACTGCTCAGCAGTAACTAAACATCAGTGTGTTATCAACACTGTTTCCAGCACAGATTCAAAATATAGCCCCATACCAGCTATGAGGAAAATTAACTCTATCCTAGACAAAACCAGTACGAGTCTGTGACCCTACACCACAGTTACAACCAGATGCGTGCTCTGCCACACAGCTGTATCTGCCATATGACAGTGCTCTCATGTAGGAAGGTGATTATAAACTGGAAACAAGGAGTGTGGCTTTTGAGATCCTTTGGGCAGCTGAGCCAATTGGAAGGTACTTTCCCTGGTTTCTACCACTTCATGTGCCATTCTCCCCTTTTCACATAGTTTAGCATACCATGATTAGATGTTAAGGGAGAGGAGAGGAGAGGAGAGGAGAGGAGAGGAGAGGAGAGGAGAGGAGAGGAGAGGAGAGGAGAGGAGAGGAG
>WTSP01001265.1:0-13085 GCA_025331215.1 Actenoides lindsayi | reverse complement strand
TGTGTGTTGTGTTGTGTGCGTTCGGTTGGGCAGGAACAACATGTGTTGCATAGAGAGACGCTCCCCCCCCCCCCCCCCCCCCCCCCCCAAGGTTAATGCATACACTCACGCCTCACCAGATTTCTATGTGACTGCCTCTACATACTAAATGATAGGTCCTTTGCATTTTCCAGGCATTACAATCAATCACTTCCAGCTCTGCATCTGGCCTCTGTTTTGCAAGCCTGGTCATTCTTGACTATTAGCTGTAACTTTGTCTCTATTAATCACACTGGCTATCAACTTTGTAGGTCAAAATCACATTGATAACTATGGCGACAAATTATGATTATTACAGAGACACAAGAGACAAAAGCCCCTCTCAGAAAGGTTGCAAGCTAAACTTTAATGATCTTTATATTCAGTTGTCACCATTTAATTGTTTGGGGACTGATCCTTATTCTTCTGCCCAATCTCTTCCTGCAACTCAGACACATTTCAACCTTTATGGGTTTTTTCCACCCTCCAGTGTGCAAAAAATTCCCTAATTTCTTTATTACATGGTTTGTTTGGTTTTTTTGCTGACCCGTGCTAGTTGTCTTTAGTGGAGAGGAAGGATTACTGTTTTTAAAAGATCACATTGTAAGCACAGCAGCTGTTTCCTGAGCTGTGGTTAAATCCCTTTTTTATCATTTGTTCATAGTGGCTCCAAACCAGTTCCTGGCTCAGTCATGTTTGGAAAAGCCATGAGTGTTTATCTGTAATTATTTCGATCTTGCACTACTATCTGCATGGATAAAAAGATTCTTGACTATGAACAGAATAATTTAGAAAATGAATTTGAAAGGGACATATTCTAAACAAGTTCAGATTTTATTTGTGAGAATATTTTAGGCCACCAGAGATATTTTCTGAATTCTAATCATAGCTGAATGCAGCCTTTCACAAGTAAGTCACAGCTAAGTGAATTGCTCTACTTAAGGAAATCAGGAAAGAATACAGCTGAATTTTACTGCTTAACACATTACATATCACTGAATATATGGAATATTTGTAGAGATGGAGAAGGTTGGGACAAAATGATTCCATCAGTTTTTATTTAACTAAACTTTGTTTAACCCAAATGTTCCCAGAGTTTTGATCAGGACTAGATAGAAGGCTAGCAACCAGAAATTCCTGTGTGCCAGTCCTGATTCTAACTTTTGGCAGGTAAATTGCCTGTGATTGAATTAATGACCACAAATTCAAAAGAGCTGTTTCCTCACTTCCCTGGGGTAAATTAGTTAAGAATTAGGAAGAGTGATTAGTCTGTATTTTATGTGAGGAGTGTGTTGACTACAAAAATATTCCGTAGGTGTTGGGATTACTTAATGTGAAAGGAATCAAAAGAAAATTTGAATAAATCAGACTCTATATGTAAGGAAACCATTGGTGTCTATGAAATGTATAGCCTTGAAAAAATAATTTTTTTAAAAAAATTATGTGCTTTAGTGTTTGCAAGATCTATAGATGGAGTACTGAGAGAAAAAAAATGGTGATATAGTAAGTCAGGAAAAAGTTAGGAAATACATGAAAATGTATGAAAGAGACTGCATTTATTAGATGCCATCACAAATCAGGAAGTTATTGGAGAGATGATAGAATTATGGATGTTTTTATTTCAGAACAGCTTTTTTAATACTTATGTGATATAAAAGGTGCTCAGCTGCTTTTGATAATGCATGTGGGGTCATGACCAAAATCACCTTAAAGTCAGTTTAGAGACAGTTGTAGGTTTGGGGGATTTTCCTTTTCTACTATGTGTGATTTTTGCGTTTCTTAGCTGAAAACAGTCTCTTGAAACTAGTTTCCAGTTAATTTCACTCTCCATTTCTCCTGCACCATTCACATTGATATGGTTTCTGGTTAGCAAATACTGCAACGAAGTATCAATTTTTAAGCTATCATTGTAGAATATTCACTGAAAGCACATTTTGAATTAATAAGCACTAGCATTTATTTTTAAATTGTTATTCTGGAAGTTATGCTATAATATTCAATCAATGAAAATAAAACCAGGCATTCAAATCATGTAAAGTACCAGGAAATCATGAGCTTATCCTTAAAATAATGAATTGTTTGAAATACATAAATATTTAAATATTGCTTACCTACTTTTGCTTTGCGCTTTCTAAAAAAACTCTTTGAGCCCTGCATTTTCATACTGCTTCAGAGTCATATGGACTATATATATAAATGCACATATGAATATGCGTTTAAAATTATATGAATATGCGTGTAAAATTAAGTTGTAGTCTAAAATAACAATTTGATTCCATGAGATTACATTTTAAAAATGGCAAATAGTAGTCTTGTCACATATCTCTATGTATGGTTTTAAATGGTCTCTCAGCTTCTCAAAACCGAAACAGATCAAGAATTATTCTGTAACTTATTTGCTGTAATTTATTTGTATATATATTTATAAGCAGACTAAAGAGTTCTCAGGCCTGTTCTTTCTGCTACACTGAGTATAAGAAAATGCCTCTAATTCTCTCATGACTTATGAATTACTGGAGACTCTCCCCACAGCAGCATTAATACATCTCAATTTGTGTCACTACCTACCACCCATGTAACCATGTCTGTAGCTTTTTTTTTTTACAATCCACTGTAAAGTAAAGCCTCCTAACTCAGCTGTAATAAAAACCAAAGAAACCTAGACGATTACAAAGTATCCTCAATTCACTCTTTTAGATAAAATCTCATATTATTTCTCTTTCAGTGCAGTATTTCCTTTGTAGTCATATTTTAACCAATACTATCCACATCTTTCCTTGAAAAAAATTGAAAAATGACAACCAAGGAATAAAGACAGTTGGAAAGAAAAGGAGCTGTTGAGATATAAGGACAAAAAGGAAGGTTTTCTAGAGCATTTTATAAAGCAAGTAAAAGCAAAGTTAGAAAATGTAGAGTGTCACCACTTTATTTTCTTGCACCACATTAAATCTGTGAGGTACTCAAATCCTATACCCACCTCTTCCTAAATGCAAGAGATGTGATTCCAGCTAACTCGGCAGATAGGTTTCAGATGCTAAACTTTTCTGATGAAAAAAGTTTAGCAAGACATTATCATCTTAAATCTAATAAATAACACATATTTGAGTCTAACCATAGCTTCATTAATCAGAACCGTCATGGTAAGTTTGGTGAAATGGACTCCAGACTACCCTCCCAGGACAAATCGCTATGAGATGATGGTATTCAGGGCAAAAAGAAAATCTTCTCTTGGTACATTGGTGGTAAAAGGAAGACTAGGGAAAACATGAACCCTCTCTGGAAGGGAACAGGACACCTGGTTACCTGGGATATAGAAAAGACTGAGGTAGTCATCAACTTTTTTGCCTCAGCCTTCACTGGCAAGTGCTCCAGCCACACTGCCCAAGTTGCTGGACTGGGAGAATGAAGAAATGCCCATTGTAGGAGAAAATCATGTTTGAGACCATTTGAGGAACCTGAAGGTGCACAAATCCATGACACCTAATGAGTTGCATCTGCAGGTCCTGAGGGAACTGGCAGATGAAGTTGCTAAGCCACTATCCATCATTTTTGAGAAGTTGTGGCAGTTTGGTGAAGTTCCCGCTACCTGGAGAAGGGAAAACATTGCACACATTTTTTAAAAAGGGAAAAAAAGGAACATCCAGGGAACTACAGGCCAGTCAGTCTCACTTCTGTACACAGCAAGATCATGGAGCAGATCCTCCTGGAAGTTATGCTAAGACACGTGGAAAATAAAGAGGTGGGAGGTGACAGCCAACATGGCTTCACTAAGGACATATCACACCTGAAAAATTTTATGACCTTCTAGGTCGGAGTTACAGCATTGGTGGGTAAGGAAAGAGTGACTGGTGTCATCTACCTGGACTTGTACAAAGCATTTAATTAACATTGTCCTGCACAACAGTCTTGTCTCTAAATTGGAGAGACATGGATTTGACAGATGGACCATTTGAGGAATAATGAACTGGCTAGATGGTCACACTCAAAGAGTTATAGTCAATGGCTCACTGTCCAAGTAGAGAGCAGTGGTGAGTGACGTTCCTCAAGGATCAGTACTGTGACTGGTGCTGTTTAAAATCTTTGTTGGCAACATGGGCAGCGCACCCTCAGCGAGTTTGCCAGCGACACCAAGTTGTGTGATGTCGTCGACTTGATGGAGTTTAAGGGATGCTATCCAGAGGTACCTTGACAAGCTTAAGAGGTGGCCCCCTACAAACCTCATGAAATTTAACAAGTTCAAATGCAAGGCCCTGCTTATGGGTCAGGGCAACTTCAAACACAAATACAGGCTAGGTTGAGAATGGATTGAGAAGCGCCCTGTGGAGAAGGACTTGGGGGCATTGGTTGATGAGAAGCTCAACATGACATGTCAATATATGCTCATAGCCCAGAAGGCCAACCATATCCTCAGCTGCATCAAAAGAAGCATGACCAGCAGGTCAAGGGAGGTGATTCTATGCCTCTACTCTGCTCTAGTAAGACCCCATCTGGACTACTGAGTTCAACTCTGAGGCTCCCACCACAGGAAGGATGTGGACCTCTAGGAGAAGGTCCAGAGGAGCACCACAAAGATAAACAGAGGGCTGGAACATCTCTCCTGTGAAGAAAAGCAGAGGGAGTTGGTGTTGTTCAGTCTGGGAAGACTCCAAGGAGACCTTAGAGTGACCTTCCAGTATCTAAAGCAGGCATAGAAGAAAGCTGGAGATGAACTTTTTGCAAAGGCATGTAGTGATATGACAAGGAGTAACAGTTTAAAACTGAAAGAGGTTAGATTTTGATTAGATGTAAGAAAGATTTTATTTTTTTTCTTGGTGAGACACTGGTACAGGTAAGTTGTGGCTGTTCCATCATCGATAACATTCAGTATCAGGATGGATGGGGCTTTGAGCAGCCTGTTCTAGTGGAAGGTGTCCCTGACCATGGCATGGGGGTTGGGACTAGATGATCTTTAAGGTCCCTTGCAACTGAAACTGTTCTATGATTCTGATTCTAAGATTCAATCTTTTTTTTCTCCTGTTCGTCACTTCGGATTCATTTCCAGTGGATATTCTTTTACCATTTTACCAGTCCCTTAGACTCTTAGTATTTTCGATCTGCCATTGTTCTAATTGCCCTGAATAGCTTACTAATACTGGGAAGCTTCATCACATTACTTTTTTCTTTTTTTTTTAAATTGTTTTGTTAAACAGCACAGCTCATAGCAAGGATGCCTGGGGAACCCCACCAGTGGTCTATTATGAATGCTCAGCATTTAGTCCTTCCTTTAGTTGTCAGGAAAATAGCAATAACATTATTTTAATTACACTAATTATACTCCATAACCTAGAGTTTGGACAACCAATTCTGAATCAGATTGCCTGTTTAGGACACTTCAGTGAATTCTTGTAACTCTTCCTAGCTGACCTCACACACTTCCAGCATCAGTCACATGGCCTTTCCTTCTTTCATTAGTTTCATTTGTAGTTTTATTTCCTTGGCACAGCACTGACAGGAAAGTACATGTCCTATTCCATAGCCAGCAAAAGCCTGCAAAATATATTTTGGAATATACTGTCATGTAAACTAAGTCAGGCAACGTCTGAAAACATAAATGAAACAATATTAGCTTTTGTGGCAAGCTGTCTGGCAGTGGTGAGAATAAGTGAATGCCAGGCTGTTGCTGCTGTAAATAAAGTAAGCAGCAGGTAAATACTACAAAATTATACTATATCTTTCAGGATTCAGTTGATGAATCTTGTTCTTTCTCCTTGTATTCATTCAATCTTTATTAAGCAAGACATAATTGTAATTGTATTTCTGTTTTCCTGCTGATCTTCATATTTAACTTTGAAAGAAATAAGCAAAACTAAAATATTTTGTTATCCTGCTAGAAGGCAATTTTCTGTTGCTATGGGCAACACAGCTCTGTTTACCTAATGGGTTGTTTTGCTACAAAGGGGAAAAATATCCCCTGGGGATCAATACAGATTGTGCCCTGTACTGTCACATGTCTTATATTAATAGAAGCAGAGAAGCTTCCAGAGGGTTATGAACTTCAGCTACCAGAAAGGGTAATCTTCTGTTTCCTCAAAATGAGCACATACATGTTACTTTTTGTACTGCAGCAGGTTTTATCACAATGCTGAGTTGTCACAGAAGGTTTTACTGACTATTGTATTTTCCTATCATACTGTTTCTCTAAGAAGGATCCTAATCATAATAAAGAATGGCACAATATTAATTCATTTGCATTATAATAATGGGAACAAGAACAGAAAAGCACATTGTCTTCCTATTGTCTTGACAATGTGATGGGTAGAAGGAGGCCAGAAATAGCCTGAAATGTCCCATGAACATCTGATGAGCAGAATGAACAACAAGAAATTATGCATTATACTTCCTACTGCTCTTGAAAGTGAGCAACAGCAGTGTTGTGAAGAGGTGACATACTGACTATTTGCTCTTAGGCTATGGTTATGTGACTTGAATGCAACTTATAGCAACTTACCTCTTCACAGCCATTCTGCCTTTCTGCCCTTTATACATGCTTTTACCTCTCTCTTTATGAAGCAGGATGTGTTTAGAATTTCTGTCAACTTCATAAATGAACCTGTTTTGCTCCACAACTAGAAGGAATTAGGAGCAAGCAATGAGTCAGCTATGGCATTTAAGCTGATAAGGGGCAACAGCTTCAACCATTAAGTTTTTGTTTGCTTGGCTTCCAACAAATTCACAGCTAATGTCAATTACTGTGTTTGCTTTATTGCGCTTGTATATGTATCTTTTACAATCACCGAAACAGCCAAAGAGGTGTATCTACAAAGCGACTCCCTGCCATTTTATTTACCCAATAGGTAAATCTAGATCTTCATAGAAACTTGTTTTTGTAGCTATAGACTGTAGTCTGTTTCAGAAGTCTGCCAGCTCTGAAACCTTAGTAAAGAATGGGTGTGGAAAGGTATAGAAGAAGAGGTTGTTACGTGGCACATCTGAGGGCTCTTTCAAATAAGAAGACTATAGCTTAGCACACATTGCCCCAAACCTTAATTCAGAACCATGGAAGTCCAGTGTCTTATTGGATCTATAGTCTATGTAACACAATAAAATATGCTGTAACATTCTATAGATTACTGTATAATTTTAATTTTAAAATCTGCTCTTTTAGTATAGAAAAATGTATTTGTAGTGTTGCTGTGCTTTCAATAAATTTTCTGGAAGGACTTCTTTTTTTTTTACCACCACCACTTCCTTGCTAAGGATTCCCTAATACCTTGTTTTCTGAAGACTATTAAAACTATCATCTGTTTATTTGTCACAGTAGTCGTGTGATAGAATTCTCATTATTTTTTGTTGTTTTCATAATTGTTAATACTTCTCTATACAGAGGTAATGATTAACTGGCTAGTATAGAAAACAGAATGGAGGAAATCAATATTAAATCAGACTCAAATAACCAGAGTAGCTCACAAAACCTGCAAAGGAAAGCAAAAAAACTCAGATGACATGATGATGAATGCAGTGCAATAGCAAAGAATAGAAGAAATGGCTTACAGCTCTCCCCCCTTACCCTCCTATCTGCAATATTAAAATGCTCTGGCATTGCCTCTCAAAACTAGAGCATGCTGCTGCTACAAAGGATGATGTTCTCAGCGCTAGACTGAAATAGATACTTAGTAGTAGTTACTTAGTGGGAAACCAAGCAGCTCTTCTAACCTCTGAAATGGAATGGCAATTTCTGCCCTGTGTGTCTTCAAACCAGACCAGCTCCCAAAATACATCCAAGCAGTTCTGATTCTGTTCACATTATACTTGACCTCACAAGGTGCAACTCAAGAAACTGGAAGGATGTATAATCCAGGTCTGCGCAAACCAAATTTCTCCTTTTTGTCTTACTCCCTTTTCCTAAAGTCAAGGACTGCAAGGAGTACAACCTCCAGCAGACTACAAGAATGCTGCACCATCTTGGTATTTTCTCAATATTGGAAGAATTCACAAACAACTATATATTTCCAGATTTATGTAGGAACAAAGTAGGCTGGAACATGTCGTAAATTAAAAATTGTCTCATTTTCTACAACCAAAAATATAACAGTTCACACTTACACACATCTCATTGTCCGAACAACTCAGACACAAAAATATTCTGTCATAATATAATTAAAACCATTTAAAATATTTAACAAGCTGTACTGTAAGCACTATGTGCTTGAGAGTACATGAAAAGAGGTTGGTTTTTAAAAGTTTATCAGACTTGCAGGGCAGAAAAAAGCAGCCACAGAAGGATAAAAGTTTTCAACTAAATTGATATGCATAACCAAGCCCTTCCCATGAGGTTATTGCCCCTGACAAAATGTTTCTTCACATCTTCCAAGTTACCTTTTAACAATTTAGACTTTTTTTGTCTGTTAATAAAGTAAGAAAGATCATAATTCTTTAGACTTTCAAGGGTAAGTAGGCACTACTGCTGCAATATGTAGTACTGCTTAAAATACAGTGCAGTAAACATGGATGTTCCAATAATAGAAGTGGTTTCCTTACACAGAAAACAGCACTTATTGATTTTCACCAAGATTGGAATGACAACCAAGGCCTCTTCTGAAAGGAAACAGTATTGTTAAATTGCTTAGACCTTTTAAAACATAGACAGAAGAGTACATTTTATCTTCTGTTAGATTTAAGAGTAGGTATGGGCTTCTACAGTGGTATAAACAGAAGATGGTCCATAAATATTTCAGCTATACCAGACCATGCAAGGCATTTTGAGCATCTGTTTTGATTTAATCCCTGTTTTGTCATGATACCAGCAGCACAGAACTATTCTTTCAAGCAAATACTTCCCTTAAACTTTTCAGATGCCACAGCACAAGAAGTAGTCATGTGTATCAAATACTAACCATCAGGAATCATGTGGTAGTTTATGTTTGGTTTTCGTGTTTCCAAAAGATGCATTTTATTATCTCTTACTATCTCAGAAATACTGAAATGACTTAGCAGCCTAAATCTGACCACTTCCAGTGAGTCTCTGAAGTGTACATAGCCAGGACACTGGTACCCACTGCTAAGTGCAGCAGGTACAGAACCAGGTGCTCCAAGGGCTTGTTGCCAATATAGACAGGTGCTGGATTTTCCTCTTAACTCTACCTCTCAGTCCTACCAACTCCATATGTGTTATATGGATGTAGGAACTTCTTATTGGTCATCACTGCAGAGCATGATTCTTCAGGATGTCACATGTTTATTCTAAGGCTTTTGCGTAGAAGGAAGTCAAACCTATTTTATTTCATGCATTAAATGTGAGACTTGTGATTCTTCCTTCACAAAAATCCCAGAAAGTCACTGAAGTTTTGAGAATTCAGCTGTGTAACGTCTGTTCCTCATGTTCCTGTGTGCACTTCTTACACCTTTAACATGGAAGATGACTCACTGCCTGAACACAGCTGGAGTGAGAAAAACGGTTACAGCGAGGGAACAAAAATCAAGTTTTCAGGCTGCCCAGCTGCAGGGCTGTTTGTGCTCACATGGTTTGCACAGCTACTTGGCAGGGCTTTTCATGTGGCACATGGCTGTGCCAGACATAACAGATCATGACACACTGTCACATTAAAGCCAGTGACCTGTATAGCAACATCTGTGTCAGGGACCTGAATGCAGTGACCATCTCTACACCCTCTTGCCCACCAGAAGTTTAATCGCTGGTGTTGGAGGTCAGCTGTGATATGATGCAGCCATGTGACCTTGTTGATTTGTTCAAGAAAGAGGTCCTTTTGCCCTTTGCTTGGGACCTTCATTTAAGTTCAGATCCTTGCCTGGTCATTACCTCTTCTACGCTACAAACATGACTTAGACTTGCTGAACTTTATCCTCGTCCACAGGCTTGACTTTTGTGCCAGACCTTGGACCTGCCTCATTGCTATGGACTTGCCTGATTATCTGGACTATGGGATGACCCCAGCTGCCATCCCCAGCCTCCAACGCTCACCTCATTCAGAGGCAGTGGGACTGGCCTTGTTTGGTGAGGCCACTGCTCTGCTGGCAAAGGTAGCATGTCCTCCCAGCCCTTGCTGCTTCCTGACAGTCTGTCCCCTTCCACATGTTGCAAGAAGAGCTCCAAGAAAAGAAAAACAAACAAACAAACAAAAAAAAAATAAAAAAAAAAAACCCACAAAAACTTTTAAAATTACACTCTGAACCATCTGCATTGGAGATAACAAGAGCCTGAAATTAGGACTGAGGTCCCACTGGCCTATACTATTTGTTCAAGGTAGGAAATAACTGCACAAAAAGGAATATTTTAAATCCTCTTTGGTTTCTATTTATCTTTTTCTGTCCTATGCTCTCTTATTAGCTAATGCTCAGAGGTCATGGAGTATGTTTGAGATAAAGTGACACCTGAAAAATGTCCCCAAATTATCAGGAACAGCTAAAGAAGTGCTATATTTATATTTAAGTTTTTATTAAGCTTTTTTGTAGAAAGAGAGAGTGACTTTGACTTTTCCTTCTGTATCTTGAAAGTATTATCAGAAGTCTTGCTATGAAGTGATAAAATGAAGTTATTGGTTTAAACACTTTGAAGCATTTCCAGAATCAACACTGACTTAGAAGGTGGAAGCTAAATTTCTTTTCCAAATCTGATCCAGCAAAATATTGCTTGTACCCCCACAACAATCAAAAGCAAGATTATGATGAGCAGTATAGTAGAATGTACACACATGCGGATATGAATTCTTCTCATTAAGGAGCAGTCATATATTTTGTTTATTCATTTTGATACTTTTTAATGTAAAAGTTAGCTTTTGTGTGTAAAAGTCAGCACTTGTATAACTGATTTTGTAATAACTATTTAACGCATCATGAACTTGAGTCTGAGGATGAGAATATTTTTGCCAAGATCAAAGAGAGGACTTGTTCTCTACACTGACTATAGAAGAAAACTATGGAAACTAAATCTTTGACTGTCAGATGGTTATGAATAGTTTTATGTTCATTTAGATTCTCCACAGATACTTTGAATTATTCTCACAGCTTATATGTTAACATTCATATTCTATTCTATTGTTGTTGTTATTTTTATTATTATTATTGTTAGAAGTAGTCAAATAGAGCTCACAGTGAAAAAAACTCAAGTTATGCACTTCTGAGTGCATAATAGCTATGAAATTATTCATTTCATCATACTTCTCAAGGCACAAAAGAGCCAAAGTACAGATATATTTTCTTTTTTTTTTTTTTTCATTGAGTTAGGTTACATCAACATGTGAGGAACAGACTATACCAGACTGGAACAGACTATACACATTTTAGTTCATGGGTCTGCATGTTTGACGAGGCAACATCTGTATATGATAGGGGCACATGCCTGTCCTACGCAATGCCTTTCAAATAAAACCAGATATAGGTCCTAGGTGGGAACCGTGGATGCTCAGAGTATCAGAACTAAACATCATGCATTGCATTGTGGTAGCTAAGTCTTAGTCTCTGTGAAGAAATGTAAATCCTACAAGGGCACTGTCACAGTTTTCAGTGGGATGGTCAGGCCCAGTAAATGTCATGTGCAGAGGGTTAGAGCAAAGGAAGGCAGAGACCAACTGAACAGAAGCGCAGTTTAAGGAGCAAATGAGAAATGGAGAAGAGAGTAGCCTACGACCTGCACCCAATGACAGATGCATTTTTACATTGGTCAAGAAGTCACCATATATTCCATTTTTATGATTATAAGAAAATGCCCCCAACACTGGGGGGGGGTGTGTGTGTGTGTGTGTGTGATGTGTCAGCAAGGAGGCTTTGTTCAAGAGTTAGATAAGGCATTTGTACATCATGGAAAAACTTCCCCATTTTACTAACTACATTGGATAGCAGGCTTATTCTCCATCACTCACCTGGGGAAATTACTAACTCATATTAAAAGGGACCAAAATGCTTATCAGTATAATAAGGAATGCCAGTCTAGCTTCTTAACATGTCTTATTTTATTCTTTTTTAGATTTTACTTCTACCTTGACCTGAATGGAGAAGCTTCAAAGAATTGTTTGTCAAAAAAACCCCAAACAGCCCATCTAAGCTCAACCAGGCACAGAAGTAAGTGAACTAAGAAATAAGTTTATTACTATGATCAGTGGTGCAGTGATTTCCAATTCAAGGATTAAGTACGGCTCCCTGCAGTTTGCATGGAGGGAACAGAGTCTGACAAGGAGTTTGGTGTTTTCAGGAACTCAGTCTAAGATGGATTCCTTTCTAATTGCTGAGAGAGATGGCAATGAATGGCAATGAATTTTTATGCTTTGTCACAGCGTGACTGGTGTTTGAAAAGGAACTGATGTTAATTATTTGACCCAAAGATCTGCTAGGACACAAGCCCTGGGCACAGTGTTATATGCCCAAAATACCTACTTTTATGCTTCAGGCAGACTATGCTTTCTTTCAACTCCTTTTTTTTTCCCTCTCTCTGAAATGGATGGGTTTAACTTTTTGTCTTCCCGCAAGAGTACCTGCATGTGGATACTCTAATTTGGACCACTTACAGGCCTAAAGTTCAGATACTCACCCCTATTAACGGTAGATTTAAAGAGGCAAAGAAGAAAGAAGCATGGTAGAGGTAGCATCTTTCCGTGATCCACAGGCTCTTTGAGAGATGATCAGAGGGAGGCCAGATGATCTGCAGAATGTGCACGACACTGTTTCTTATCCACAAACCAGGGATTTCCACATGGAATGGAAGACTTTATCATTCATTTAGAAGAACTATGGTTTTCATATCTAATCACATTGTTGTATGCATTTATAACTTCCAATGCACAGTATGTTCATTTAAACAAAAACAACAACAAAAAAGTATTAAATTGCCATTTATCAAAGTCATGACTTTTATATAAAAAACTAGCCTCAGCATGGAAGATAGATCCTAATGTATGTTTTTCACATTCAGATTAATTTAAACTACTGACAGTTCTGTTCATTGGTTTGCTTTTTGTTTAATGTCTTAATAATACATATTCTGAAATTATCCATAAAAATTACTGTCTTTCTTCAGATACATTGTGGACATTTATTAGGACCCCTATCTACAAATATGTATGTATTAATATATTTTT
>WTSP01001264.1:169511-204739 GCA_025331215.1 Actenoides lindsayi | reverse complement strand
CCAACCCAGATGGAGGACCTTGCATTTGGCCTTGTTGAACTTCATGAGGTTGGCATGGGCCCACCTCTCCAGCCTGTGAAGGTCCTTCTGGATGGTATCCCTTCCCTCCAGCATAAGGAGAGAGGAAATGTTTGCATCTTTAATTTAAAAACATGAGTCCTCATTAATCATAGAATCATTTGGGTTGCAAGAGATCCTTAAGATCATTAAGTCCAACCATAAATGTAGCACTGCCAAGTCCACCACTAAGCACCACATACAACAAGTCTTTTAAATAACTCCAGGGATGGTGACTCAATGCCTTCCACTAAGGAAAGGAAAAAACAGGAGTCCATATCAATTATAGGGTCAGACCTTCTCTGCTGAGGCCTGAATCCTGTGCTCCTTTGCACTTCTGCATGCTAGAAAACTGTCCAGGTTTCTGCTGGGAGAGAGTTAATTTTCTTCCTAGCAGCTGGTACAGTGCTCTGTTTTGGATTTAGTGTGAGAAGAATGTTGATAACACACTGATGTTTTAGTTTTTGCTAAGTAATGCTTAACCTAAGTTAAGAATTTTTCAGTTTCCCACACTCTGCCAGTGACCAGAAACGCAAAAAGCTGTGTGCCCTTGAGACAGACATTAGCATGGAAGCTATACAACTAGTTAAAAAGCTGGGAGGCAGCATGACCAGGACAGCTGACCCAAAAGAGTCGAAGGGATATTCTCTACTATAGAACATCATGCTCAGTGTATAAACTGGGAGGAGTTGGCCAGAAGGGGTGGTGCATCACTGCTGGACATCAGTCAGTGGGCGGTGAGCAACTGCATTGTGCATCACTTGTGTTTTCTCTGGTTTGCTTTGTTTTTATTGTTTGGGTTTTTTTTTGTTATATTCCTTTTTTTGCAATAACATTTTATTGTTGGTGTTATTATTAGAGTTTAGTGTAGTTATTAAACTGTTCTTATCTCAACCCACGAGTTTTACTTCTTTGTTTTTGATTCTCCCCTCCATGTCCTGGGCTTCACCAAAAGATGCATGGCCAGCAGATAGAGGTAGAAGATTCTGCCCCTCTTCTCTTCTCTTGTGAGACCCCACCTGGAGTACTGCACCCAGCTCTGGAGCCCTCAACACAAGAAGGACATGGATCTATTCGAGACGGTCCAGAGGAGGGCCACAAAGATGCTCAGAGGGCTGGAGCACATATCCTGAGAGGACAGGATGAGGGAGTTCGGTCTGTTCAGCCTGGAGAAGAGAAGGCTTTGGGGAGACCTTATAGTGGTCTTCCAGTACCTGAAGGGGGCTTACAGGAAAGCTGGAGAGGGACTTTTTATAAGGGCATGTGGTAATAGGATAAGGGGCAATGGTTTTAAAATAGAGAAGGGTAGATTTAGATTGGACATTTACTATGAGGGTGGTGAGACACTAGAACTGGTTGCCCAGAGGAGTTATGGGCACCTCATCGCTGGATGTGTTCAAGACTAGGCTGGATAAGGCTCTGAGTAATCTGGCCTAGTAGGAGGTGTCCCTGCCGATGGCAAGGGGTTTGGAAGAGAATCTTTAAGGTCCCTTCCAACTCAAGCCATTCTATGATTCTATGATTCCATGGGGAAGGATCAAAGAAGCAGCTGTCTAGTGCTTTGTTGCTGGCTAGGGTTAAACCATGACAAAGAGATAGTGACATAGTTCAACAGAGTAAGCAAGAGAGAAAGAGGACTTATATTAGTGTGAACGACACAGAAGCATATCTGTTGAGAAAAGCAGCATTCCTAACAGTAATTTAAAAACTGTACAGAGAAAAATATATTTATACCGTACTATAGGGTACTGTACATTTAATAGAGATTAAGAACCTCAAGGAGGACATCTTCAATTAGCAAACCTAAATCCGCAGATAATTTATTCTATAATGACTGTGGATAAAAAGAAAACCCACTTTGAAAAAACCTGACATGTGCATGTTAAAATCACCTTGAACGTACATGTATGAAATCATGCATGTACATCTTTATTGATGGGGAAAAAAGCTAATGTTAAGCAACTTTTCAATATATTTTATTGCTTATAGCTCTGCTCTTTTCAAGAAAATAGAGTGGAGATCTTGCCATTTTGTTAAGAAAAAGTTAGCATTGAACTTAGCAGTTAGTGGTGAAGTTACCATGTAAAGTATCAGTTGTGTTATATATTTTCCTCCACATTTGGTTTGGAAATTTCTGTGGCATCAAGGAACTATGTGCTGTCAAATGTGAGATTTTTAATGATACACATATCTGATATACTAAAATGCTAAAAATGAAGTCTGTGTCTTACTCATTTTTGTCTGAAATTGAAGGCATTAAGGAGTTATACTGTGAACAGTCTGCAATTTGTGTGCCCTTGAGACAGACATTAGCATGGAAACTATACAACTACTCAAAAACCTGGTAGTTTGGGGTGTCATTCTGAATTTCTAGTTTGACTTGACTACAAGGTCAGAAGCTACTGCAAGGAAAAAAAAATATTTTAACAGAATAGCTAATGATATAAGTTCTGACTGATGAGTTATGCCTAGATCTCAGGAGATTTACTGATAAATCTATAAGAATAAACTTTGACAAGTCAGCCAACAAGTCAACAGTGATTAAATGCATTCTACTTGACACAATTTCAGGCAAAATTTTGGTGTCAGAGATTGACTTCTTGTAACACTTTGCATTTCTTTAAGTAATGGCTGTTCCTCCAAATACCTTTTGGCTTTCGTCAAACTACAAACTTACTTTCTCTTCAGAAATACTTGAATATAGAAGAGAAATAAAACCTCTTTTGAGTCACCCTAACTGTTCGGAATGTAAGAAGACCTTTTTTTTTCCCTTCTCTTCAGAAGTGAATGATACCTTGTTAGACATGCAATCCTTAACATGTAACAGCCCTATTGAGAAGAAATCCCTGATATAGAAATTCTATTTATTCAGTTCCAAAGATAAAAAAAAAAACAACCAAATAGCCAACTATGTTTTAAATGGCATCTTTCATTGCATTAACTGGATTCTCTTTTCTAGCCCATTTTGATGTGTATATATCTTTGTATGTGCATATATTTATCATCTACCTAGGAATTTATATTTGTGATAAGGTGATACGTTTGTAAAATAAAACAAAATAATAAAGCCTTCTGTGAAATAGACAGCACTCAACATATGATGTAGGATGAACAGAAACCAATAATGATATAACAGTGAACTTATTCTCAATGCCACTTACTTATTCATGTTTGGTAGCTTGGGGATTTACAAGGTCCCTATTAGTAAATAATTCATGAATCTCATTAGAATCCTTTCTGTATTTTTGTACTGTAGGCAAAAATATAATTTGCCAATTGCAAACAATGGGTAAAGGTCAAGTTTGCACCGATGATATCACTTTCTTTTTTTTTTTGGTTGATTGTTTTTGGGGGTGACAGTGTAACAAAAAAAGCACTGGCTATTCCCCAAAAGAATATATTATTGAGTGTTCTTTAATAATAGATATACAAAATGCCATTGTTTGTAATGCTAGGTATCTAGAAAACCATCTATTTCCATTCCATATAGCACACATAAAGGAAAAAGAAAGTGTTATGATTACTTTATTCTGATAATAATATATAAGACTTCAGAAAAATATTAGTAGTATGGATATGGAAATAAGTAGAAAATGAAGAAAGAATCAACACATGGCTACTATAGGCAGTTTATGGTAATTATACTGACATAATATGTTTTGTTTAATTACATAGTACTCCTCTAGAGAAAAGAAAGGTAGTACATTTCACTTACCTGAGTTCAAAAGAGAATATGATACTATGCCACTAGAAACAAAAGGTGTGTATACTGCACAAATTTGGATTAATGTGTAGAACTTACAAAATAATGAAAAATATAGCAATCCTATCTATAATTTCTTTCAAGATGAAAGGTGGAATTGATCTGATTAGATACTTTCCTTAATGATTGTCCAAGCAATAAGAGCACATTGATAAAATATATTTGACAGTAAGTTGTTAGAAACAGAAAGAAGATTTGAGATGCCCATCTTGAAAAAACTGAGCAACCTAGAGTAACAAAAGAGCAACAACAGAGTAACAAAAATAGGACTCACAGCAAAATGTGACTGCACTGCAATTTCTGCCTTAATTACAAAACTAAATAAAAAATAAGCAGAACAAAGCATATCTTCCCATAGAAAATGAAACACTTTCAGACTTAACTATAGTGGAAAAGAATTCAACAAAACACTTCCTTGCTCTGAGGGGGAAAAAGTTAATAATAGTGCTGATAATATATTCATTGAGACAAAACAGAAGGCAACTTATATTGTTACTGCTTGTATATTTTGAACTACAGCAATAGCTTATTCTAAATGAATAAACAGATGCAATCAGTTTTATGAAAAGCCATGGCTTTCCTGCTTTCCTCATAGATTTAAGTATAGGATAAACAAATGTCATGAAAAACTGGGTTGTACTCTCATTTTTAATACTATATGATTTATCACCAACCGGTTTTGTGTGTGTTTTTGTGGTTTTGGGGTATTTTTTGTTTGTTTGTTTGTTTTTCCCTGTGAGCGGCAAGGCATTTCTTTATTTGGCGTGCTTTGCAAAAGGTGCCAGCAGAATCTTAAATTTCCTACTTTTTTAAAAAATACAACTGATAAATATCCATCCATGTAAAACCTCCCAGGACTGGCTACATTTAAAAGCTATCTGTATCCCTTACAAACATCAGATTTTATTCTTTTTTTATTTTATTTTTTTAAGGAAAAGCAATATAAACAGGCTAAAAAAACCCAAAAACACAAAGCCAAACCACCATATTTGCGCCCAAGAAAGTTATTCTTCTGGAAACATTGTAAAAGACACTAATACAAATATGTCCTTTAAGCCCAGTGAAATCACTGACATAGAAAATATTTGTGGACAGAAATATGAAGATTTCTGATCAATGTCCACATTTCCGTAGGCTGCAGACAGAATTAATGAGGCAAAGTATACTCTGAAAGGAAGATTAAAATCTTACTGTCAGAATAGGAAAAATGACAAAAGTACATGTTTGGATGAGGGGATAGAGGTTGTCTCACTACAAGAGTTCTGCATAAAGAGATATTTTTAGTCTAATTACATCAGGAAATGGTTGTGGAAAAACAAACAAACAAACACAAACAAAACCAAACCCAAACAAACAAACAAAACCCAAACCAAACAAAACCCCAAACAAGCAACAACCAAACAAACAAAAACCCAACTAAACAAACAAAATACAACCCTCACACACAAAAAACCACCACCACCACCAAAACAACAACAAAACCCACAAACCCACAAACAACAACAACAACAACAGCAACAAAACAAGCAAAAAACTAGACCAGCAGTTAGTTTAGAGGATTCTTAGTCTATAATGTTTATAAATAGCTGATGGTAGAAAATAACAATTGACTAAAGCTTTTTATCTTCATTACTTCTTCACATATACTTAGTAAAAATGTTGTTCAAGCTGAATATTATATGTCAATTCAATTATTTTTTTTTAAATCTTAACTCTGCATCAGATAATAGTTAAACCTCAGTTCTATACTTTTCTGCATTCTGAGCAAAAGACAGAAAGACAAGGAAAAAGCAGAGAGGAGAAAATTATAGTAAGGAAGAAGATGAAATGAAGGTTAAGGTTTTTTCCATCTTGATTAACCTGTACATCGGAGTTCTTTACTCTTCACTGGACCTCAAATATCTTCATAGTGTTAGATATCATACATTTTCTGCTTTAGTAAAATCTGTAGCATGTTTTCAGATTACATTCTCTTAAGCAGTTGAAGAAACATCGCACCAGTAAAACTGTTTATTGGTTTGTAGCAAAAATCATTAGATAGCTGTATCCAGAGAATATTTATCTCCAGTCAAATATAAAAATGGAATAAGGTATTGAATCTGGTTCTGCATTCTGCCCTGGTTCTATGGCAGTTCAAGTTTTACATTAATGATCATTTAAGTAAATCTGCATATGACATAAAGCCAGGAATATGCTGGAGGACAAAGTAAGAATTCAAATTGATCTTGGCCAACTAGGGAAGTAATCTGAAACAACATAAAAAATTGAATTCATTTAAATGTAGGGTATAACATGTAGGAAAAATAAATTGCACAACTGTGAATGAGGCTACAGCTGGATGCATTACACACCTTGAGCAGAGGATCTTGGATTACAGTGGACAAAAATATGTATGAATAATGTTCTCATGCTTCAACAAAAGGAAATCGAATGCTCTGATGGAATGTTTAGAGGTTTGAAAGATAAATTAATCTTTGCACTTTACTCATCTGAAGTGTTCTACCCTGTTTCAAACACTGTGCCTCAAGAAAGATGAAGTTCTGTAATCCAAGTGAAAAGGTTGCAGAAAAAAAGAAGAGAAAGATCAGAAATCTAGAAAACATGGCTTACAAAAGAAGAGCGGAAGAACTAGGTTCAAGTACATAATGTGTCATTGCAAAGATGATAGGAATAATCTACATAAAAAAAGAAGTAATAGAAATTTAAATGTAGCAAGAAAGAGTCATGCTAGGCATTATGAAAACTTTCAACAGCTGAGGTAATGAAACTGTAGAACAGACTGGAGAGGCTCAAAGAAAACTATAAAAATTAGGGAGGAAAGACAAAGGTTTAGTGATGCTGCTGTAAGGAGCAAAGGAATTGGAATAACTTTCAAAATCCCATCCAGCTCTAGGGTTTTTATGGGCTTTAGGCATGTTAAGAGACATTAAAACAATTACTCAAATTTAACAAATAGGAAAGCTTCACTCTAACTGAAAAACTCAAAACTACAGAATTTTCAAAATACAATTAGCCATTTCAATCCACTTTTATATATGTATTAAATCAAAAGGAATGCATCTACAGTAGTGAATAAGAAATAGGGAATCAATTCCAATTTTATTTTACTGTATATAAGTTTATACTAAGTCAGTAAGAACTTAATTTTCTTGGCAATTTATTTAACAAAAGAAAAGCTGTAATAGTCCAAATACCATCATCATATTTGTTAAAACCCTTTTGGACATTTTCAGAATTTTCATCTTTGACATGACAGACTAAATTTTCAGGGTTTTTTTGGTTTGTTTTTTTTGATGCCTTTAAATGTGGTAGGGAAAATTAGTATTAACAATAAAGTATACGTTCTTGAAAAAAGTCCTGAGCTTTATCATGCCCGCTGGGCTATCCCTTCTTTACTATATTCAGTTACTAAAAAGTCCAACTTCAGCCTGAGAGAAAATGTGTTAGTAATAGCAATAGCTTTTCTAAAAGATAATTATTTTCCTAGTACACCTAGACTCATTACTATATATTCTACTCTCATTTTTCAGTTAAATATAGGAAGGCTTTTGTCAATAATTCTAAACTGTATCCTCAACCACATAGCTGAGGACCAGATTTTATCAAAAGCTTGAAAGATCATGAATCCAACTTTGAATCTTCTAAAAAGTATTAAATTACTTCTCAAGACCTATGACTGATTATATTTTTATAAGTGTATTTTCAAAGACAATGATTTCACTATTCAACAGACGCTGCTCTCAGTACACCTTTAGCGCGGGATTTGAAGCACTCCCTTGTCCTCAGGTCTAACTGTCTCTGCTGTGATAAAGCATAACATTGATATAAAACCTGGGTTCACATCTTCCTTCTGATATCCTGGTTTCTATGCAATTTAAACCATGTAATTAGCTTACACCAGAATGGATCCTCTATCAGATCTTCTAATCTGGGCAATCATGGATTAGGATTTGTGAGACTCACTAAAAACTGCATCAACTCCAAAAGAGAGATACAGTAACCACTGACTGGCAGGTTAAAAAAGCCTGCATAGAGATACAAGAAAATAACGAATACTCACAGATTATTTCCAGCTATCAACTGCCATGTCCTTTTCTTAATTAAAAAATAGTGGATTCGTTTTTTTCCATGTATAACTCCCTCCTTCCTGTTGCAAACAACTAAACCCATTTTTCCATAGAGATCTGTATAGAAATTCCTTCACATTCACTTGTCCCTAGGCAGGATAAGGCTCTTTCCATTACAAAAATCACTGACCTAAATCATGTTAAAATCCTCTTCTTCTCCTTCTACTCTCTCTCTCTTTTTTTTTTTTTTTTGGTACTTATGCAAAATAAGATGAACATTCTCCTCTCTTGTAGTCGTTTTGTTGTTGTTGCTCCTACCTTTTAAAGAAACATTATGAAACACGGTGTCCCAAAATTTTTCACTTTTCTATACAGGTCTGAATCCTGATTAACCTTGCCTTTGAAGTATAAGGCACATTTACAATAAAGGACATGAAGACAGTAAAGAAAAGATAGATCTCTTTTTCATGTGAAAACATAATACCTTCATCTCTATGCATTATCATCCATGCATTCTATCAAGTGCCTGGATTTCTTGAATACTTTCAAGATTTTGTAACATTCCAAAAAGGGAATTAAATGCTATTTCTGGTTTAATCATAATGAAAAGAAGGTATAAGGAAGTAAACTGATTTGCTTTACACTATACAGCAAAAGGTAGAACTAGGATTAAAACTCAGACCAGCTTGCTATAGTCATTTGGAAAAATAAATCATCAGAAGAGTAAACTTAACAAAACTGAATATTTCCATGGGTAAGGACTAATTTAAATTAATATCCTGATTGAATAGCCTGTCATTTTCTTTTAAAATTCTCCTGTGTCATAGAATCATAGAACAGCCCAGACTGGAAAGGACTTCAAAAAAATTATCTGGTCCAACCTTTTGTTGGAAAGGGAGGAGAGATTATCTAGCATCTTGTCCAATCCCATCTTGAAAGCCTCCAGTGATAGGGACTTTACCATGTCTCTTGGAGGTTGTTCCAGTGAATGATTGTTCTTACTGTAAAAAATGATGTTCTATTTCATCCTTTTTTTTAATTAAAAATTATGCATTTGTTCATGCAAAATATGCCTTTTCAAAAAAGTTAAAATGCATGTTACTTAAATTAAAATAGGGCTACCTGCTTCTAAGCACCTAAACGTGAATCTACATGTTTTAGTTAAAAAAAAAGGAACAAGCAAGACTTTCACTCAAGGATGATTTTTAAAGTGGTGAGGTTAATTGGTTACATTTATGCTTTCCACATTTCATGGGCTTGCTGCTATGATGGTCTAAAGATAGTGGTTAGATAAGGTTTATAAAAATTTGTTATCTCTTATAAAATTAACTGGTTTGGAAAAAAAATTATATACTACATAAAAGTACAAAAGCTTTTGTAGTAGAGTTTGCATATTAGTGTTCATACAAACATGTCAGTTAAGAGTAAGAAGTCAAGTACACCAAGCATCTCAGTCATGAAAAATGACTTCTCTCTTATCTGTACTTCACACGTCCTAGTGCTTCAACACTATAGTAAAATTGGACTTTAGCTGTACTAAGAGAATGTTAAGTATAGCTGCGTTTGAACTGCTTCATTGTAGTTCCTTTTAGCTAAGGAGGAACTTTGAAAACAAATGATAAGAGGTAATGGTTGCAGTATAATTACTGGTTTGCTAGCCACACACTTCTTCAGTCAAAATTAATAGTGTAAGTAACTGACAGTTGATCTGCTAAGGATTTACAGTTGAAATCACCAATGTAATTCACATCACGTAAGTGTAGCTGCTCACAGTCAGAATGTTTAAGTCCTAAAAGAGAAGTGTCACAGGTCTCCCCGATCAACTCAGAAAAAGCACTGCAAAGATGAGCAGGAAATAAACAATGCTGTTAAGGATGGTTGTTTAAAGTTGCTGTGTTTTCTATATCAGGACTTGAAGAAGAATAACTCAGAAAATAAGTATGGTTTGCATATCAAAAGTAAGTGAAAAACTTCCGAGAACATTCTTCAGTTTCTGACCAGCTCATAATGTGGAGGAAAGTAAGTAACATCACAAAATAATGTAGCATAAAGTAAGTAGTGTTATAAAAATAAACATGTAGGTTTGTCTTTTGCACTAAAATGCAAGTATTCCAAGCCAGTACTTTATGATAAATAAAAATTTTAGGAAAAACATGGATAAGATCACAGAATGATAGTGGTTGGAAAGAACCTCTGGAGATCATCGAGTTCAAACCCCCCTGCTAAAGCAGGTTCACATAGAGCAGCTTGCACAGGAATATGTCCAAATGGGTGTTGAATGTCTCCAGAGAATGAGACTCCACAACCTCCCTGGACAGCCTGTTCTAGTGCTCCATCACCCTCACAATGGAGAAGTTTTTCCTTTTGTTCAGATGGAACTTCCTCTGTTCTAGTTTGTGCCATTGCCTCTTGTCCTGTCACTGAACACCACTGAAATGAGTCTGGCCCCATCCTCTTGACACTCATCCTTCAGATATTTATAAGCATTGATAAGATCCCCTCTCAATGTTCTCTTTTCCAGACTAAACAGACCCTTATCTCTCAGCCTCTCCTCATTGGAGAGACGCTCTAGTCCCCTAATCATCATGGTAGCCCTGTGTTGGATTCTTTCCAGTAGTTCCCTGTCTCTCTTGAACTGGAGAGTCCAAAACTGGACACATACTCCAGAAGTGTCCTCAACAGGACAGAGTAGAGCAGGAGGAGAACCTCCCTCGACTTGTTGGTCACACTTTTCTTACTGCACCTTGGAATACCATTGGCCTTCTTGGCCACAAGGGCTGTCTCATGGCTAACCTGATGTACACCAGGTCCACCAGGAACACACATATATATATATATATATATATGTATATATGTATATGGTAAACCTTTCTTCAGATAATCATCAAAGATAAATTATGCTAAGTTACCTTTGTCAAGAGTTGACTTGCAAATTCTGTAAATTCACTTATTCTCAATTATCTTTCTTAAATACACAACAGAGTTATCTTAATTCAAATGGAAGTTTAACATTTCATACTGTGATGAGCCAACATATGTGTGTCTAGGTATGTACCTCAAATATCCTTTACCACAGCTTTGACATCTGACCTGCAGTTCTGATTTGGTTAAAAGTAGGCTAAAGAGTAAATTGTTACTCTACATTACAATTAATCCATAGCCAGCCATACAATTTCTTCTAAGAATTGATAAAAGGAATAAAAAGTAAACTGCAGCATGATAGTGCTTGAAAACTAAGAAGAAATTAATAGACCAGAAAGGAAAAATGAATGCTGAACTACAGCTTAATTGCCTAAGGATCTGGGTTTGGAGGTTTTTTTTGGTTTTTTTTGTTTTTCTTTCTGAACTCTAGTTTGCTTCAGAATACTATTGCTACAAAAAATACCTTGTTTATAGTTGGCCCAGATTCCAAGGTTGAATGAGAACTGACCTAAAACTTAACAAAATAGGAAATGAAGATAAATCTTACAAGGAAAAACAACATTGAAGAAAAGATCACATTTATAGGGTTGTATGCACTATGACACTTAGGTGACAAACCTGTTTTTTTTTTTTTTTTTAGTTTGAATTGAAGGTTATTGTAGTTCTTCCATAAAATATTAGGTATTGCAACAAAGACTGCACAAGAAAATAGTATTACAGCTTCAAACCTGATTTGCTTCTCTTCTGTCAAATGTAGTTTTCTTCATTGAAACTGTGGGTCAGGTACATATGCCAAGAGTACCAGAAATTAAGTAAAAATGTGTACTATGTCCTTTTGTTCCTTAACAAACGACACCATGGAAATTTCCCTCTTCACTAGTGGAAAGAAATATTCCTTATAACAGAGAACTAATTCTTACTCTGTGCACTGGACCTGAAGCTAAACTTCCCAGGAAATAACTGAAACCTGAGCAGAATGTGCAGCATTAACATGTGGTTGGGTTTTACTATCTTTTCCACTTTAGTAGGAAAAAAGAAATTTCAGACATTGTATATCATGCCAGTCAGTCATTTTTCATCAAAAAAGTTCTTGGGATTAAAAATAAAATCAATTATATCTTACCTACTCACCTTGAAATGTCACTTGGAATTTAGAAATATAGAATATAACTGAGTAACTCCAGAGGACTTCAGACATTGAGATTAATAATAATCATAGTATCTCCCTGCAAAATATGGAGTCATTACAGAAGAGGATTATGAAGTTCTTATTAATATACATAGGTACCATGGTTTCAGCTTCACTATAATTTACTTATTCAGTTGTCAGAACTCCAGACTATATCCTTCCTTGCTCCTTACAATTACTAAAAAAAAATGAGAGTCTACATAAAGAGCAACCTGGTCTGCAAAGGCTTGGTTTTCCATTTCTGCCTCTGGGCAAAAGCAATTCATAAGTTTTCTCCTTGATATTCATATGTCACCTTAAACAGATAGACATGTGAGCTATTTATCTGACTGTATATTAGTAAAATTACAAACTCCACTTATAACATCAAGCTTTTAAAATGCTACATCTATTAACATAAACTCACTCTCTGCAGTGCTGCAGAAGAACAAATACTATTCATCCATCAAAAAAATTAAACTAACTTCCCTAAACTTCACACTAGACAATTTATCAGTCTTAGATAGAGAACAAAATTTCTATTGCATCTCCAAACTGATTGTTGGATTGAACAATTAGATATCAGAAAGACAATCGAGCCTGTTTTAAGAAGAATTGTTACACACCTTACATTGAGTGGTCCAGAGAAAAATCATGCATCTAATCTTTTTTCATGAGTTGGCCACAACCTCTGATCGAGCCCAATCTCTCATGTCTTTTGGACTCCATGTGGGGAGATGCTGAAAACGATTAAGTTAGTTTTCCCTTCTTTCCAGGAAGCCAGGAGGTATCCATTCCAATTAAAAGCCGTGCTTCACAGTTTACAGGGGAGGTGATTTTTCTGAGTTACTGGGACAATGAATGCTGGTCACCTGTACATGAAATAGTTTCTTGCTATATGCACAAAATGATACGCAAACTGGAGAAAGTTTAGAGCCAATTTGACCTTAAGGTCAAAATTCAATACTATCTGTAAATACATTAATGCAAAGTATAGCCCTAAAAAACATAGAAACACTCAAGAAGTCATCCTGTCCAATCCCCTGCTCAAAGCAGAGTCAACACTGAATACAGAGAATGTTTCTCAGGATCTCATCCACCTGAGTTTTGAAAAACTCCAATAATGAAGGTATCACAGCTTCTCTGGGCACTCTGATCTAGTGCTTAATTATTCTAATGGGTATATTTTTTTCCTTATATCCAGTCGGATCAATCCCTTCTTGTTCACGATGATAGCCCTCTGCTCTCCTGCCTGCCTCTGTCATCTTGATGACACTTCTGTAAGTATACACAGGTGGCTGTTAGTGTTCCCTACATCTATGCCTGCTCCAGGCTAAGCAAACACCAATCCCCCAGACTCTCCCAGGGTCTCCAGCACCCTTAACCACCTTAGTGGCCCCCGAATGCACTTGCTATTAACACCATTCTTTCACTTTGCATCCCATAATTGGATACCTTCTTTGAGATATGATCCAATGAGTGACAAGTGAAGGAGAATAATCAATTCCATGGCCTACTATCTCTGCTTCTTTTGGTAGACCCTGGGATTCTGACAGCTTTGCTTCACTTCCTCCTAATCTTCCAAGTTGTTTTTCTCAGATTATTGCTTTCAGGATTCTTCAGAACTGGGACCTAATTTATCAAGGTGTACACAGATGGCGTGAAAAGAATGATTAGTTTATTATATAATCAGTAAGTGTCCCAGTAGGGACAATCCTACTGGAAGGATTCAGTAATGATAGAATCATCAGTTTTCATGTATTATTCCATAGTGTGGAAATGAATATATTACATATTTATTTTCTCCTGCATATCTGGGTAGCCATCACACATCACTGAAGGGGATGAAGCAGAGGTGTGGAAAATGGAGTGATTGCCTTTAATCATAACACGTTTGCATTTTTGTAGACTTGTGTCTAAAAGACTACTCACTAATTCCTTTGGACCACTGGTTGATGTGAATTGGATGGTTGGTTGGTTTGGGTTTTTTTTTTTTTGTTGGGTTTTGTTTGTTTGTTTGTTTTACATATACTTCAATAGAGTAAAATATAAAAGTGCACTGTGCAAAGCATTGTTAACACTTTGCATTTTATTTGGCCAGTAACCATGTTTGAAGGACAAAAGACTTCCTTTACCAAGTAGAAGAAAGGAAAAAGGAAAAGAGCTCAAAGCTACCTACTGTGATGATTTTTCATCTAACTTGTTACTTTAATTTCAGCCTGTTGACAAGAACAAGCAGATATTCTTTTGTTCATCACAGTTCTGCTCATGGTTGAACATACTATGAGATTATGAGAAAATAAAAAATCCACTCTTTGGGGTCCCTGCAATTTCTTATTTAATGAAAGTAAATATAGGTTTTCAAAGTCTCTAGCTTCACTGATCACAAAGATGTCTTAAAAACAAAACTTTCAATAACATTTGGATTTTTTACGGCAATAATCATGATATTTTGAAGGAGCTGATCTCATTTTTACTACAGACCCACTGCTGAGAGAAAGTAATTTATAACTGTTAATACATGAGTTCACACTGACTTCAATGTGATCAGCATTTAATTTTTACTTTTTATTCTAAATAGAGCCTTGAGTACCTGGAAAGGAATGTTCTTTTCCTTCCTGCACAGTGTTAATTTTTGGTCTACAACTCCTCTTTCTACTTTGAAAGAGATGGAGTAAACAAAAGCACAAAATCCAATATATTTTAAAATTATACAACAGGTAGTTTTAAAAAATCATAACTGATTAATAAGATAATGCCCAGTTCTATTAAATCAATGTCATTTAGATAAAGTTATACCATTAATTTGATTAGGATCTAAAATGATGGATTCAGAAAATGACTGATCAAAACAGTTACCAAAACCCTAAAGTCTTTGTGTAGTCTGCACTGTATCTTGTCCAGGTGAGACTTCAGTTTAATTATACACTTCTTTTTTTTCCTCTATGTGATCAGCATAAACATCACTGTGAATCTAGGATATCTAAACATTTCAATTTTTCATAGATACTGTGATGATAGAACAATGATTTATTGGAAAATTAAAAACTATTTTTCAAAATTCTGCCTGAAGCATGTCAGTTTTCAGGAATGTCATTATTTAAAAATTAAAAAAAACCAAACTGTAATTTTCATGTCTTTTATGAGGAATATTCATTTTGATAAATAAAACATAATTATACACTTACTTTTGACATACAGTAAAATATTAATTCAAATACTGAAACACATGAAATATTAAATGTAATAATATGATTAATAATTTATTAATTTTTACCATTTTCTAAATGAAAATTACTCCATATATCTCAATCTGACTTTTTTTTCACTATATTAATTAAAGGCAGAGGTCAAGTTTTAAATTTTTTCTCCCAATTTAAAATGGCAGAGAAATGCTGGAACCTCCAGTTCCAGGTTTTTGTTTTCACATGGGTTGCAAGGTGCTTTGGCCTGTTTAGGAGCCTGGGAGGCACTCTTGAAGGGCAAAGGTTGGACATTCTTGAAGAAGGAAATCTTAATCTGACTACTGCCATAAACAACGATAAAAAATATTTCTATAAATACATTAACAACAAAAGGACTAAGGAGAATCTCCATCTTTTATTGAATACAGAAGGAAACATAGTGATTAAATATTAAGAAAAAGCTGATGTACTGAATGATATCTTTGCCTCAGTCTTTAATAGTAAGGCCAGTTGTCTTACTATTGTTGTCTTACTGGACTCCAGAGTGTCCAGCCCCCTAAGCTGGAAGACACGGATGGAGAACAGCAGAATGAGCCCCCATAATCCAAGAGGAAATGGTCAGTGACCTACTACACCACTTAGATAAACACAAGTCAATGGGGCCAGATGGGATCCACCCAAGGATATTGAGGGAGCTGGCAGATGTGCTCACCAAGACACTTTCCATCATTTATCAGCAGTCCTGACTAACTGAGGAGATTCCAGTTGACTGGAGATCAGCAAATGCGACACCCATCTACAAGAAGATCTGGAACGAGGATCCAGGGAACTACAGGCCTGTCAGTCTGACCTCAGTGGTTATGGAGAAGATCATCATATGGCACATACAGGACAATCAAGTGATCAGGCCCTGTCTGCATGGGTTTATGAAAAGGAGATCCTGCTTGACTAACCTGATCTCCATCTATGGCAAGGTGACCTGTTTAGTGGATGAGGGAAAAGCTGTGGATGTTTTTTATCTGGACTTTAGTAAAACCTTTGACACCATTTCCAACAACATTCTCCTAGAGAAACTGGCTACTCACAGCTTGGATAGGCATACACTTTGGTGGGTAAGGAACTGGCCCAGATAGTTGTGGTGAATTGAGTTAAATCCAGTTAGCAGCTGTTTGCAAGTGTTGTTCCCCAGGGCTCAGTACTGGGGTCATTCTATTTAATATCTTTATCAATAATCTGGAGAAGATTAAGTGTACCCTCAGTAAGTTTGCAAATGACACCAAGTTGGGTGGAAATGTTGATCTGCTCGAGGGTAGGAAGACCCTGCAGGGGGATCTGGACATTCTCGATTGATTGGCTGAGGCCAATGGTATGAAGGTCAATAAGGTCAAGTGCCAGGTCCTGCACTTGGGTCACAAAAACCCCATACAACACTACAGGCTTGGGGAAGGGTGGCTGGAAAGCTGCTGGATGGAAAAGGACCTGGGGGTGTTGGTCTACAACCAGCTGAACATGAGGCAGAAGTGTGCCCATGTGGCCAAGAAAGTGGCCAATATTATCCTGGCTTGTATCAGAAATACTGTGGCCACAAGCACTAGGGACGTGATCATCCCCTTATACTCGGTGCTGGTGAGGCCACACCTCAAATACTATAGTCATTTTGGGGCCCCTTACTACAAGACTATCATTGAGGTGCCTGTAGCATGGCCAGAGAAAGGCAACAAAGCTGGTGAAGAGTCTAGAATACATGTCTTATGAGCAGCAGCTGAGGGAACTGGGGTTCTTTAGCTTGGAGAAAAGGAGGCTGAGGAGAGATCTTATCAGTCTCTACAAATACCTGAAAGGATGGTGTAGTGAGGGGAGTGTTGGTCTCTTCTCCCAAGTAACAAGTGATAGGACATGAAGAAATGGCCTCAAGTTGTGGCAGGGCAAGTCTAAATTGGATATCAGGAAGAATTTCTTCACAGAAAGGGTTGTCAAGCACTAGAACAGGCTGTCCAGTGAAGTTGATGAGTCACCATCCCTGGAGGTATTTCAAAGACATATAGATGTGGTGATGAGGGACAAGGTTTAGTGGTGACATGGCAGTGCTGGGCTAACAGCTGGACTTGGTGGTCTTAAAAGTCTCTTCCGACAAAAAAGATTCTATGATTAGGACAAGGTATCTTTTCAAAAACTGAAGCTGTGTATGGAAAGTCATGGAAAATGGTAACAAATTATGATTTGCTAGGTACCACTCAGAGATATATTTAAAAATGGATATTTATTAACATACTTTCAAGAGGGAACTACCTGAACAAATATGGTAGAAAGAATGGAAAAATATGTCTGTTTAAAAGAGTTTTCCTCATTTATTATGTGCCCTAACACCCTACAGATGTTATCAAAATTAACACATTGAAAAATTGGATCTGTATTTCCTTTGCTAAGCACAGAAGATCAATTAATACAACAGTTTTATAGTAGAATGTGTACTTTATTGTTCACTGTCTAGTCCTTTATTAACCAATAGGAAAAAAAGCAGAACCTCACATAACACTTCTCTATCTGAATCCACAAGCTGATCAACAAACCCCTGCAATGGAAGAAAGCTTAGAGGACAGGGGCACAAGCAATGTGCTCATGAAGCTCTGAGGGGAATCTAGGGAATGGCCACAGCTGTTGTAAAGGAACCTGAACTCATCTCAATGCCAAGGGGACCAGAGGGTTGCCTTTGGTGTAGATAAAGAGCTGTATTGGTTGTGTGGGTCAACAGGTTGTGCACATGGCCTTCCCTAAAATAATCAATAGAAAGTATTATCTTGCTTGGACAGTCAGTCCAGAACGAGGGAAGTATACTTGCAGCTAAGCTCAACACAGAGCATAAAAATCAAACAACCAACAAAATGAATTTTGAAAACAGCAATGGGCTTGAGCTGGCTTCAAGCCATGCGTGCCTCCCAGGAAACTGGGGACGTGCAGCATCATGATGGTAAGCATATAGAGACCAGTAATGGGAATCACATTTGTATTGTGATGCAGATGTATTGTAATTGCTGTCTTATGCTTGTGTTGTGATTTCAGTACATTGTAGTATCACTCTGCTAAATTGAAATCCTATGTAACATTAAATGCCTTCAAGTAAGTAAATTCGGTTTTAAAACAATAAACGCTCTTTGTATAGGATATCTAGAAGGACCCATTCAGAAAGTATTGGACTCTTGACAGCCCTGCAAAGGTATATGTCTTCAGGAAGAATAGAAAGTGGTCCTTCAGAGTAAACAAGCAAATTAAAACCATTATTAAAACCATTCCGTTTCTTGAAATTTCTTGAAAGCACAACAGGAAGCAGAACAAACAAATTATCCTTTTCCTGGAACAATACACCATTGGAAGGGAAGAAAGCTGACAGAGAGAAGACTCAGGTACAGTAAAATGCACAAAGGCATACTAAATTTCACCAGCATCTGGAAGTAAGGTATATAGATGACTATATTCGGATGATTACAGCTTCCCAGATTCACAAATGTAACAAAACATGAGTCCTTAGTTATATTAAACAGAGAAACTTAAAAATATGAACTGTACCTGGTTCACATAACACTAGATTCTGCTCTAATCTGTAGGTAAGTGGAAAAAAATTACCAACATGCTATCCAAAATAGTTGAATATTTTACACTTTATTCAAAGCAGACATACTAACTGAAAAAAAAGAAAGATGCTGTACTAAGTTGTAAGAATATATTCTTTATATATAATCAATTTCTAATATCTTAATATGATATAGGCATCCTTCTGCCAGCTTAAAGTTATAATTTGTGATGAAATATTTTCTTCAATTTTAGAAGACATGTAAGAAACCGGAATAAAAAAAAAAAAGTATGCATAAAATAATGCATAAATATGATATGCATATCATACTAAAAAAAAAAAAACAACCCTACAAAACACGAAATGTATTTCATAGTACCCCACAGACAAATGCCACCATTTTTGCCAGTGCCATAAAAATGTTTTCTGATCATTTCTAATTTTCTTGAAAGTTTTTGATATATTCTTGTAATGCCACAGGCTAAGTCTTTGATCTTCATAAAAACTTTTAACACCATATTAACTGGTTAACATAAACCAAATCCTTTTCAACAAAAAGTATGAATTTTCACCATTTTAAGAAAGCCAGGTTTCAGGATGATTTTAAGTTTATGAATAGAAAGTATTATTATTTCAGAAGTTACAAACAATTCATATTTATTTACATGACTACTACTACAATTGCCAGTTGTAAGTCATAGGCAAATTTTCCTTTTCCTTTTACATCCCAAATAGAAATCCCAAATCAGTCCCATCTAATATTTCTACTAGTAGTTCGATTCAAGATTTACTGACAAGCACAAAAATATGACTGACAGAGGGTATTTTTCAGCGTGAAATACAATTAGTGAAAAGAAAAAGGTCTACATTGCTATTTAAATGTCCACCAGTCTGCAGATCTTGATGGACAAATCGTTGCTTTGCCTTGCCTTCTCAGCTAGTACCTCCACACAGTTTATTTTTTTTTTCCCCTTGAAGAACAGCATTTGACAAACATAACAAAGCTAGAAACAAACTATGTTAACAAGACAGGTTACAGAGGCAGAATGGAACAACTTATTTGGTAAAACTTGACTTAGAAGATCCTTCTAACAACCAATTCCAGTGTGACAGACATACAGTAGGATGATTGGCCCCAAACATCTAATCTTCATTCTTATGTACTACACAAGCCTTTCTGTTTCTCAGGCTACTAAATCTAAACTGGAAATTAAAGTCTGAAAACCTAGTTCTGAAAATTAAGTTTAATTTCCGTTTCACTTCAAGACAGTAAACTTCATCAACTGGACCTAGAGATTAGACAAAGTGCTTAGTTGCTTTTGTATGGATCCCTACAGAGTTCAAAACTTAGCATTGGTCTCGTCACAAACAATTTCTTATGTTCACTGTGGTTTCCACTGGTCTACTTTATAAATATCAGAACTTAATTCCTGAGATTGGACATATCAGAAAAAAAAAAAAAAACACCAGCAGAAAATAGTGGCAACAAATTTTAGACATCAAATGTCTTGAGTTAAAACATGTTTGTTATCTATTTATTATTAATGCTCCTTTCCTGTGACTCCTAATTAATATTAATATAAACAGTTGTTTCACTCCTGTATTCACATCTTGGTATTTTGTCTTTAAAAGCACAAAAGGGTATATAGTGTTTTATCATTGTGCTGTAAATATAATCCTGTGCCCTGAAATTAAAATATTGATCATGTATGTAATTTTTCCTACCTTCAGCATCTTTGGGGATTTTTCTGCTACACAGTCCAGAAGGGAAATTAGGGAACTCAGAGGAATTTTGTTTACTTTAACCTCCTGCATGAAGGATTATATTATTAAGTATGTGCATTATTATTACCTATTCTACTGTTGAATATTAGCTCAAGAAAACAGATCATTCTTACTTTAAAAATCATGAGAAATGTTTTTGTTTATTAAAGTAATATTCTATTCCCCTTTTCAATGCACGCTATTAAATTATTTAGGCAGATCATATAGTGACAAATGTTGCTAATAAAACAACAGAAGAAGGGGACAACCACTTCAGAATAAATGGTACCTTAAACTAGGAAATTGTTCCTTTCATACAACTATACTCATTCTCAGTAAGTCTCACAAGCATATTGCCCTTTTACAGAATAACCTGCTCGAGACAGCAGCTACTTAAACAGAAGTGAGAAGACTAGTACATATGGTATTTGAGGCAGCTCCTCGTTCAGACTTTTCAAAATGCCCACACATCTCTGGGAATACCCTGTCCCAGAAAGGCAAGCGCAAGTTATTGCAAGACACACTTCACCCCACTTCCTTGTGCCAGCACTAGTACTCCTACAACCACATGAGTCAAAAAACTTTTTCTCCTGGTTAGTTTTCAGACAGATTTAATAAAAGACTAATTTTCAGCTGGGAAATTCATTCCCGTTTGCTAACTCTACTCAGCACACAGCAGTGAGAAAAACACTTCCAGCACAAAGGAAGGGGTGGGACTGTTGCTTTCAACAGCAGCCCGCATTTCTGGCTGTCTAAAGTGACTGTGGTGCTACAGCACTCCACAGCTCTCAAGGTAGATTAAATGCACTTTTGTATTCAGGGGGAATAACAAACTGCTGTTTCCCCACTGAGATCAGTGCCTGACTAAACGAGCATTCTTCTCTGCCACCCGTTGCAAAGCAAATAGGTAATTTTGAAGGTTTACACTAATCTGACTGATTTCACACTGGAAAAGGAGAGGATTGTTACAGCTGGAGCTGATCACAGCTGAGAGGCTGCACCAAGCAGAGGGTTCAGCTTGTCACCTTCCCAGGCAAGACGCCTGCCCCAGGCATCTTAAAAGGAAGTTTGCCGAGGAATTGCATCCAGCTGGGGCCTGTGAGAAGGGAAACACATCAATAGCTTTGCTGGGGGGCGGGGGGCGGGGGTGTCTTTTTTCTTCTCTCAAACATAGCATAAGGAATAGATTTCTAAAAAGGAGATAAACTGTTGCTATTCCATGTATGGATTCTGTGTAGGTTAGATTCCCACTGTCAAAAGAGGTTTTCCATCCTGCTGCTGTGATGAATTTGAGAAATTCATAGTATTCATTAATACAGTTATGACTGTGAATTTGTACTACTAGTTGAGATTTAGCAGTGATCTGGAAGAGCCAAAAGGGTACAGACTTACAGCACTCCAAATGCTAGCATTAAGGTATATTCTATGGTTACTGCTTCCTAAGGAGTGCATTTCTATCATGTGGAGTACGGTGTCAAGTTTTTCCAAGAGGACAGTACGGTACTAGCAGTGCCTGCAATGGGATTCAGACAAGTATTTTTTAAATTGGAGTTAACTGTCTGAGAGGGTGTAGCATCAATATGGAATTAAAGTGATACACATTTGTATCTGTCATAAGTTATTAATAAGATAAGTGGTATAGAGTCTCTCCTGGGGGAAAGCTAGGAAAAAGCATTCTCTCAGGCTTTTGTTTCTGCAGGCAGAGTACAGGCTACCTTCAGGAAAGACATGGAGTTTATTGTTTCACATTTGGAAAAGTGGTATCAGCACAGTTAAAATTTTCTCTTGAGGATGAGCTCAGCTGGAAGGTTGCCAGTGTCACTAGAGCCTCAAAAATTGTGTGTGCTACAGATAAGTTCTCACACAAATGTGAACTTTATCTGCTGGCTGTTTAAATTACAGTAAAAAAAATCACATAATCTTATACATGGGCCTACTGAAATGCTAGTAACCTTCAATATCCATATAATCTGTTAAAACAATTATACATGGCATCTTAAATTCCTTTAGTTCTTTCTAAAACTATCTTCTCAGACTATGGCTTCCTTCAAACCTTATTTCTGCTTTGAAGAGAAAAAACTTCATGGTTCTTCTGATGTTTTGTTTAATTTTATCAGGATATCACCTTTTCTTCAAGCTAGAAAATGCAAAGTCCTTACCTAAATTGCTTCTCTTAATCTTACCAATCATAAAGGAATCTTTCTCTGCCCTCTACATCATTTTTTACATAACCTTAGGAAAACTGTGTAACTAGAATAATCTCCTCTCAGATGTTGTTGTGAAATATTCCCTTGTACTGTGGCCTTTATTCCATTTATTCCCACGCCTATTCCTTCTTTTTTTAAAAAAATTCCATTCACGCAGTGTTCAACTATGTTTTAGCTGCTGCCATGGAAGATCAGCGTCTTCCATGTGTTGTACTCTGTGTATGTTATGGACGCATATTCTGACATATGCCAGGATATTTTCTCCTTCTCTACACCTTCTGTCCCTATCTTGAGTAAAATGCCCAACATACCATTAAGCACAATCCAAACCTTTTTACTTCATCAGCCTCTATATTCCATCTTTGTATGAGAGAAAATCAATAAAAATCAGCATTATCACATATGAGGGTGTATGTAACAGATGGTAGCAGTGCTTGTTTGCTACTGTAAAGCTTACTGTGCATATACTATGTACCACTTTAAAATGCAAGACAAGCTGGGCAGCAGGGAAGTCTTCCTGCATGGTGCTGGCTACAGCACTGTGTATTCACACTCTGGAGAAAAAGCAAACTGTTCCATTTCCCAGAGGATATCATCATGCTCTGTAGGGCAAAACCAGGGCACAGAGCAGGGCAGGTAGAGACAACCAACCCTGAAGCCAGCCAGAAGAGAGTAAACTGTGAGCCTCTGAGTGCAGTAAGGATGTGCTATCAGCAGTATACAGGTTTCTTTTCAGCCTGAAAATGATGGAGGGAAGGAAGGCTTCCTAAGAACCCAGAGAGATGTTTTAGAGTTAATTAAACTGAGAAGATACTGAAAGTCATAGGACTCATAGGGAAGGATGCAGAAAAGGACCACTGCATAATCATGTAGTAACCAAAGAGTAAGTTTTGGTTTAGATACTCTTGTTTCATCTGTCTTAGAAGATGTGAATTTTCTCTCTCTTAATAGCCACTTTATTCTGTCTTATTATTTTGTGCTTTAATACACTTAGCTTTAAAGACTGGGAGCCGTTTGATGTCTTTTGTTATGCTCACTTCAAAGGAAAAGGTAGGGACTGTTCCACTACAAGGCTCTGGGCAACTCAAGGTCCTATCACAGGGGGAGAAAGAAGCAGCTAGGCAGATGTTAATACAGGATGCATTTTGACGCAGCAGAGCTAATAGGTTCAGTCCTCTAGCTGGAGAAAGCCAGGAAGAATGAGTAAAAAGAAAAGCTAATCCCATCCCTTGTAAATTGGAGCATAAGTACTGCAGTAGCGTGAATAAAAAGGATGTGAAATACCAAGTAACAGTAATGGTACAACAGCTTTATTCAAGCTATTAAAGGGAAGATTTCTTTTCTGTTCAGTCATTTACTTGTAACTTTTAGATGGGTGCCATAAGTAGCAACTTCAGAAGAGTCATTCAAATAATAGTGAAAAATACCTTCTAAGTGAGACATGTATAAGCAAAATATTGCAAGATTTGTCTTGATATACTTATGCCAGACAGATGCAAGAAGCACAGCAGTTGATTTTCTCTAAGTTGATGGATAAAGTAGGACTTGAGAAATCCCATCTTCTCAATTCTCTAACAGTCCTGTGAATTAACAGTTGTGAACGAACAACTGCTTGACTTTAGCAGTTTACCAAAGCACCAAGACCTTTCTCTCTTTAAGTCATAATACATTTTCAGACCACCTGTTTCCAGAATTACCTTCCCCATACATAAAGCTAACTTTGCCCTGCCTTCAGAGGTAGTTATCTACCTTTCCTTGGTTTCTTGAATTATCTCCTTCCTTTTTCCCCTCTGAGATAGTGGACATCAAGAAACAAAGGGTTTTCATCTTTTTTTTTGGATTATGTCTGTATTTCTTTCCTTTTGGCCTCTATTCTACTACAATAAACACAATATAAAATATTTATTTCATTGATGTCTGTTTTCCATCCTTCCTCGTCTTACCACACTGACAATTCAGGACTCTATCCTCCTCCTTCGTGCACGATGCATGTTCTTTCACCTGTTTTTCCTCAAGTTTTCCCATCTGTTCTCTTTTACAGGTATATCTTCCTTGAGACTGGAAACAAAAAGCAGGCATGGAAGCACCTTTGAGGAATGTAGGGCATACCTACATTCAGCTACAGTCTTCATGCTACACTGTGCAGACAGACATATATTTTTTACCAAACCCTTTCTAAATTTTCCATTTGTAGAAAATTGTATCCATCTTATCAAAATCTTCTAGATGGGGTTCCCTGTGCCCCAGCCCTTTAAATATCTGATTGTCTCTCCACAGCTTTCTCATTCTCTTTGCCTGACTACAGCCCAGTATTACAGGAAAATGCTGTATAATGGGTGATAGAGGTTTCAAATAAAAACATGCAAATTATCCACAATTTGTCTAAATATGCTTATGCAGGCCAGATGCAATCTGCAGCTGCAGCACAACCCTGTTTATATTCTTGATGAGTAGAGTTTACAGTCAAAAAGTTCAGCAATATTCTCAAAACGTAACACAGGCCTCACTATGTCCTCATCAACAATACCTTCACAGCCTACATAGCTCTCTTGTGTAGAAATAGTAAACAATTTTAAATGAAATAAATGTTCTGTTTCACAGATCAGTGTGCTCTGAGTCAATATGAAACTAAGCATGCTTTATTTAGCAGCTATTTACAGATATAGTTTAAACAACAATAAAAAGGTTTCTGGAAGGTAATCTTAAGAAGCTGTTCCTGTCCGCATGGTATTTTCCACACTACACAATTAGCAACTATAATGCTCCTTTAGAAAAAAGTGCTGCCGCTCTTGGAAGCACCAAGATAACACAAGTCAGCTTAAAAAAGCAACATATTGCCCTGGTGATCTCTTAAATATATATTTAGCTCCACAGTGATAAGACTCATCTTTCCAAGATGAAATATGGGATCCCTTCCATCTAGGTCATCCTCAGGGATGGCACTCTTGGAAGATCAATCCTTAATTCACCACTGACCAGATACCTAGAGAGCAGAACATTACACAATCCTCCATATCTTTCCCTCCAATGTGATGCCATTCTGACCTCAACCTCCTGGAGTTTCAGGCAGCTCTTTTAATATAATTTCTTTTCACAGATTTTCCTTATAGGCTGTAGTAAATTTTGCATTTCCTTCTGGTCTCACTCTGCCATCCACAAGCTTCCTTAAAACTGATTTTGCTGTGGTCTGCTTCATTAAATATATATAATTTTAAGAAGTAGTATCCCTTGTTTCTTCTTGAGTCACACCACTCATTCACTGATGTTTGTATACATACTTAACTTCAACTGAAGTGATTTAAAATAGACAGGAGAATGTTTAGCATGCTTGCATCAGGCAATCTAATAGTTCACATTTCATTTAAATGTCTCATCATGATATACTAAGGTAGCACTATAAAACCCAACCAAATAAAAACTGCTGTACCTAAGTTTCCTTAATTAATAATTTTCATTGTATGTGTAAGAAAATAAATCAGGAAGTAAACCTTTGTACTGCAGTTGGAAAGAAAGGTCTCTGCAAAGAGTGGTTGAATATGCTCTGACAAGATCAATAGCTTTAAGTAACTATGTGATATTCAATTGAAAAAAAAGATACACTGAATAAAAGATCAAAAACCCCCAAGGGATTTGATCCTTCCTATAGTCTAAATACGCAAAGAAATTCTAGACATCATTTTGCTGATCAGGGCATTTTTTTCCCATTTTGCAACATCAGATGGAATAAAACTGTAAAGTAAAGCACATAACACTTAATTACAATTTCCTAACTTTGAAGATGCTTAAGAAATAAAAATTGAAGTAACTATTTAATAAATTAAGTCATGAGATTAGTACTTTAGACCTTTTGCCTGACAAAATAAAATCAGTTATATACCTAGAAAATGTTGAAATATACCTTTTTTTTTTCTGACAAAGTATAATTTCATAAAAGATACGAACAAGAATGGTAGATATGGTTCATTTGAAGTTTTGAATGAAAAGCCTCATTAAAATCTTAAAGAATCTGCTCCTGATAATTGGACACTATAATGTATAAATGAATTCTTATTAAAAAACAAAACAAAAAAAAGTTAAAAAAAAATACAATTTTATTTTTATAGAAAGATTACTTACAGTGTCATGTGTACCATCTGTGACAGCTTATTTCTACACTACAGCAAGGAAGCAGGAGACTAAGCTGAACATCATCTTTTCAAAAGGAACAATTGAAAGGGCCAGTAGAGTACCCATCGCATACTACAGAGGCACATTTGACTGCATTTCTATACTGGTTAAACCATAAAGACAAAACACACATTTGGATGAACCCACTTTCAATTTTGACATTCACTTAGTATTAAAGCATAATGCCATATATAATATGATGCACATGGGGAGCAGGAAGCCAGGGAAAACTTGTTAAGGCAACACTACATGACACATTGCAATAAAAAAAGGGTTTAGGCAGTATGCACATTAAGACCAATTCTAGTATGGTCTCTTTATTAAAACTGGGCCATTGTCAAAAAACTGCTGATGTTAGGATTTGTTTTCATGATTAATAAGAGCATCACTGCCAGAACGTGCAAGTCATAATAAACTAGGCACACAGAAGATCTTATGAATGATGGTAACATATGAAGCTCACTGTAATGTTACTAGATATGCCCTCTAACTTATGCTATATTTAGCATCAGTTAAACTTCCTTGGCATCAAATCCACTGGTTCTCATAAAACTAGAAAGCAGAGGTGTTTTAAGTTCAACAGAGCATGCAACTGCTGAGATTCATCAGCTCTGCTGATTCCCTGTAAGGTGCTAGGGTGAACAAATGATCTCAAAATATAGTGAAGAGTCTGTATGACCATTAGGTGAATTTCTTAATGAAACTCACAGTATTAAATTGAGCATTTAATACATATACCTAAGAAAAAACATCAGTGGAATCAAGTATTCTAACATATAATTACTTTCATGGAAAAAAACCCATATTCATGGGTTAAAAAAAAATAAGTAGTGATTAGTTGCCTATAAGAATTATGCTTGTTATAAACATATATCTTAAAAAGTGAAAGGGGGGAGAACTTATAAAGTTTCACTAATATTAAAGCTGTAAGTAAAAAATATACATTTAAAAGTTCTATCTGTAAATATAATTTGGCAGAAGTATGTCTCATAAATCTGTAAATTACTTTAATTTATATTAAACTCTTGTCCTCTACATTTCTTTTGTTCCCTCAGAAAAACTCCAAGATCTTTTAGTCTCCATAAAGTAAACACAAGGGGCAGACTGCAGTTTCCCAGATAACATTGTAAGAGCAGACAAGCAAGGGAAAGCATCTGTCTGCTACTTCAGCTTTGTATCTGTCCTGTAACTGTCAAGAATGGTGCTCCAGATCAAGAGAAACCTGGATGGACCTCAGATCTGCTTCCTACCTTTTCTCACCTTGCCTCTTTCATCACATTGTTAATAGCCAATGGAATTTGTATCTCTGAGCTACAATTCCCACATAATTTAAATTATCAGCAACATTTTATCTGCAGGCTGATTGTGATCATAAATGTAATAAGGCATTATACATATTAACACATCACTCATCTTGGCCACTTCACTAACATTCCAGAGAAAAATGTTTAACAATGTAATCTATGACTCTTACTGCTAAGATTTGGAAAATAGCTTCTTTCTGTTAAAAAAAAAAACAAAACAAAACAAAAAACAAAACCAAAAAAAAAACCCACCAAAAAATAAACAATCACAAAACAAACAAAAAGACGTATCATATGATCCAAAGTCTAAAAAGGATGAAATAAGGTAAAATTACTTTGCATATGGAATTTCTGGCACAGTTTTTATCTTCTTCCACTCCACAGGAGAGAAAGCCAAAAGTCTCCAAACGGAATATCCATACTTCTGTTGGCAGTGTCAAGGACACTAAAAACTCAGATGTAGTTGTTTAAGGATTTCTAATGAGTTTTATGGGTGGTTACATTGCTACTATTAACCAGACCAAGGTATGTCTATAACAACAACTTTTACTGCAACACAGGTAGGAAAAGGCCTTGGCCTCTTGGCTGAATGATTTTGTCAAGGCAGAAGGCAAATTCTTGTGATTTCTGTTGTACAGAAAGTTTTAAAGGTTGGTCAAATGAGAAAGGAGAAATATAAAGCAGATGAGCAAACTAATAAAATGAAAAGCTGAAAAGAAAAATAGGCATTGATATACAAGAATTTCAGAGATTTAGTGAGTTATTCAAAACAGAAGCAAAATCTGTGAGGCAAAGAACTGGAGGTAGCACAGCCTATGTGATATTACTAACTACAGCTGTATTACTAACAATGCCTTTCTGGCATCCAAACTCATTCCATCTATGTTCTTTTCTCCCCTTAGATGGGGGAAAAAAACACATTTCAAAGGGATTATATATTCACAGTAATGTGTACTACCATTTTAACACAATTGAAAAGTCTGATAACATGCGCATCTGCACAATTAGAGTTTTACCCAGAGATATATGGAGCTGCCATTTGTATGTATAGCTAGGCTAATCCTGCACATGCATACCACTACTGCCATATAAAATGCATGTTGCACTAAACAGTGAAAAAAAATGTGGTCTTAACCCATAAGTTTTCTCAGAGTATGCCTAACACAAACTGATAGAATTGGGTTTTTTTGCAAAAAGCAATTATGGCTGCCATTTTATTTAAAAAAACAGGGGCCTCCCTTATTATCTTACAGCCTACAGATTAAGTTACATTCATCCAAGAAGTGAGAGACTGAGCTTGAATTCGCTTTTGCCAGAAGCAATGCAAATCTACATTACTGGCTACAGAGACGTTAGAATAAAAGCATTATTTTGCAAAAGGGATGATCGTTTACTAAACCACTCTAACTTGATCAAATTCATCACATACTCAGTGTCCATCAATGAAATTGCAATGGCATGCTTACCAGAATACTTAACATAATGTGAATGTGTTTTACTGCTTCTGAACAATATAATTTCTCATTGTCCTCACACAGAGCTTTGAGTAAATAGTCAGCATTTTGGAAGACTAGGGTGAAAAATAAGGATCTATTGAAAAACATGTCAGGAAAACTCAGTTACTCAATTTACTAATTTTACAGCTGTTATGCTGCCTATAAGTATAGAAATGCAAAAAAGGGCACTCATCTGTCTTCTCAAACTTCTCTTTTTTTTTTTTTTTTTTTTTTTTTTAAAAGGGGGACATAGGGAAAAAAAAAGGAAAATAAACTAAGAAAGGGTGTCCAAGGCTGAATATATTTTTACTAAGACAACATTAATCTTCATTAAATATATGCTGGGGCTAGAAGAAATGTCTTAGCTGTTTTCTGATGAGCCAAGAACAAGAAGACATCTAGCCAGTCGTTGCCAGTGGCCAGAACCAAAAACAGGAAGGACGATAAAGAGATAAGATTAAGCAGGAAAACAATGTGATGAAGTGGCCTTATGACTGTTTTGTGATCTTTTGTTAACAAAACAAAGAAACAATACACAATATGATTTTAAACTCCACTAAAATCTGTGACAAAAAGCAGTGCCTCACAAAGTCACCAAAATATTGATCGCTGCAAGATGAGGAGATATACCTGTGAAGTACCACTTCATATTAGGCTCATTTCTTCTACTTCTTGTTGGAAACCTGCTACTGTTTACATCAGGTACAGTATGTTATGCTAGATAGATCTTTTGCCTGATCTAATATAGACTTTGTTTGTATTCTTTCATAATGGCTTAGTTAATTTAGTTAAGGGAAGACATATATTGATTGGTTTGTCAGAAGTTGTATGGTTTTCTATTGACAAGCAATGAACTTTCCTTACTAGTGAAGCTCAGTGATGTAAGGGTTTTATGTGAGAAATGTGAATGTTGGTGTATATGTGTGAAATGAAACCAAACTGGTATTAATGACTTTTTTTTTTTTTTTTTTAATTCCAGATATGAATGACATATAGCAACAACTGAAAATTTAATCAGATATGTAGTTTGGGTCAGATTATGGTCCACAGTGTTGAGGTTTTGTGTCTCTAACTAGCATGAGTAGAATAACATTTATAAGAGCCACCTAATATGGACTCATTAATGATATCTAGGTTTTTTTCAGTCTTTCTTAAACAAAGTTTTAACTAATGCTATGAGAGGGAAGGAAGGAAGATTTCAGTGACTTAAGGTTTGAATTGTGGGTTTGTTTGTTTTGTTTTGTTTTTCCTTGTAAATCATTAGAACTGATGAACTTTAAAAAAGCTGTGCCTAAAAGTGGTTCTAATCTTGCCACAACCTGTTCTTGACAGGGACAATAATCCTATAGTTGCTAAGCTAAAAATAATGTAACCAACCAACTAAACAAACAAAAACCCTAACAACAAAACAAGACACCAAGGCAAACACAAACCCAAAAAAGAAAAGCAGATAAACAAGGAGACTGTTGATATGAAAAATAAATATTCCTTGAATAATCATTACAACAACATAAATCATGCTATTATGCAAGATATAAAACTATACTGATAACCATATATCTTCATTAAAAATTAAACTATTTATATAAAATAAGAACTAAGTCTAAGCCCATGTCACTGTACTGTGCTCATATGCTAACTGCCTAGGAGCTGCACTGGGACACTGTCAGATAGGGTGATCTCAATCCACTCCCCCAAATCCCACACACCATTAAAAAGTTGCCTCTGATCCACACCGGGTAAGAGATTTCCCATCTAACTCTTAGCTCCCTCGAAGGGAACATCCTGAGACCTAATTATCTCATCTTTGAGCCCTCGAGGCAACGGGGGCAGGGTAGCAGGAGTTCCCTCGGTGCAACCGAGCTGCTCGGGTGCTGGACAGTTCCCACAGCTCTCCAGCCGCGGCACCGCCTGCGGGAGAGAGATTTGGTGTCAGAGGAACTTGCTGGGCCAGAAGCAGTACCCAGCCTCCTTGCCATTTCACCATTTTTTATGCATTCTATTCTAAATAATGCATAAATACACTTCTATTCTTTCCCTTATTTAAAAAAAATAAAAATAAAAATGCACTTGATCTTTATCCATTCTTATAGAACAGGAAGGAAGCACTGAATGTCCTCAGCAATTCATAAAGACTGATAATGTGAATGCTGTGCACTATCTAAAAGCAACATCTGTATCTTCTTTCAAGCTTATTTTTGGTAAAAAATAATATTTTCATGTGCAAGCAAGGTATGATCTCTTATCTGTATCTGTTATTTGATAGTTTTCTGAGCTCATTGTGAGCAAAGATTTGCTACATAATTTCTCAAACAGTAAAGATCTTAATTCCAAACTTGCAAGAGAGTCTAAATTCACTGATGGCTGTGATTGAATAAAATACACATTTTAATGCTTTGAAAACTTAAATTGACGTGTTGTCCTTAAACAGTCCTATAAGTTAAATGACAAGACTGGAGACATGGAATTGACTGTAAAATCAACATTTCAGTGCAGTACCAGTAAGTGCTAATAAGAATATTTTAAGAATGGTGCACATGGATACACATACGTTCATAGCAAAATTATATATAGGCATTTTAAAGATGTCATTCTGTATTTCAAAGACCTATTACAAAACTAGCATCTGATAGATTACCTTTACATGCTCTGTAATTACATACAATCTCTATATGCTTACATATAGATATACACAAGGAAATAGATCAAGATGCAAATGGATCTACTAATCTTCCTGTTCATATAAAGTTGGAGAGTGACAATTGTATTGGAATATTTAAAAGAAAGTCAGAGGATAAAAATGCAGTATTCAAGCACCATGATATTTAACTCACCAGTATATAGTTAAACAAAAACCAGTGTAAGCAGATTACTATAGGTGTTCCTCTCAAATCCTTTTTCTCAAGCCTAGGTTCTAGCTTTCCTAATTTCTTTATTAAAATGTTACATTTAATACTTAAAAATTATCTTGGCAACTCTTCAGTTCTCTGTCTTCACTTAGGAAGGTTATTTTTACATATATTTATCCTTAGGAATACTTATTATAATCTATCCACATATACTTTAAACTAAATAATCTATGACCTAACAGTTTGTTTTCTGAACTTTTTATAAGGAAGAGGACAAATATCCATCATGAGGAATGCAAAGCACTCCCTCACAAGACCAAAGCAACAGTGCATGAAATTGAACTCAAAAAGAGCCTCCATTCTGTGTGACTTCTTGGCTGACAGAATTTAGATATTTATAGCATTACGAATATGCCACTGGAGAAGAACTTGAAGCTTTTTCTAGCCAGGAAGGATTAATGAACATGTGCACCTGGTAATTACAGCACTCCATCTTTCTCAAAGCCCTCACATTGCCTCAATGGCAGAAACTGTAATGAAAAACCATTGAAAATATCAATCTGCAATTCCACAAGTCATTTAAATATTAAAATGTATACTCTCTTTTCATACTTTCTATGAACTATGCTAACAATGGTATGTAAAAAAATCAAACATACATTTTCTGCTTCACATTATTACCTCGTATGCCTCATTTAAAATATAAAACTCACCTGATATGAATCCAGGCTTCAGCTTACTCTAGTGTCAAATTAAAAAATGCATGGGAATGACTGTCAAATACTTCCTTAAGTAACAGCAGAAAGAAATATCACCTGGGGTAACATGCAATTCTGAGAGGACATTAATTCCACAATACATTTCAAAAGAAAAGTTTACTAGAAAATAAGCTAATTTAAAGAGATGAGAAAAAAACCCACAGCATTCTGTACTTTTTCCTTTAAAAGGGTTTTCAGGTGAAAACTTAAGAAGTATGCATGCTACTACAAACATTTATCTAATATGCATACTACTAGAAATCTACAGGAGTGGGGTGCTGCTTCTTTCTTAAAATACTACCTACTTTAACTTGAAAACCACTGTGCACTTCTTATTGGATTTTGTGATTAAAATCTAATGAAAAAAATACCTGGAAAATATTGCAAAATACAAACCCTACTTCATCAGCAAAGTAGTAAATATTCAAAAAGTCTGTGAGCACCAATATTAGAGTTTTCTTGTGTTATTCTGGCATTTGATATACCATTAGCCTGAGGCAGACAGATACATAAATGGATGAAGCAGACCACCCAAAAGTAAAAACAGCATTACTAATACAGGTTATTTTAAGCAAAAAGCCTGAACTGCTTACAAATGAAATTAAATTTTAAAATACATTTTAGTGAAGCGCTTACTTATTGCAACATTTAAATGGAAATACAATTACAACCTAAATGCCCAGATATGTATATGAATATAAAAGTAGTCTTTTTAAAGATATTTAAGCACTGTACAACATGTGAGCATTAAAAATGGCATTTTATTGTTAAAACATACTGTTCCTTCACGGATTATAGAAAAAGAACAGACTCCAATAGACATAAGTGGGTATGAAATGCTCTCTCCAGAGTATTCAACCAAACTGACTGCAATAAAGAGACTTCAAAAAGCAGCGAGACAAGAGATGTTCACAGCACCTTGCAGCTTTGGGCTGCTGGCCTCTACTGCTGTTTTTAATACAGTTAGGTTTAACTTGGGAGTGGATAAATAATTGACAGAGATATTTTCTGAAAGCTTTGATCACCACACCGTTTGTAACAAGCTGTAAAGTAGTCACTGCGATAACACTTAATCTGGGGCTTCTTATTTTAAGTGAAAAAACATCCCCTCCCACCTATTGCTCACAGACTCCTGCATCAGAATAGGAGACTTAAGATGCAGCCTGCACAGCTCTCCACACTACGCTCTCCAGCAGCAGATTCTTTCTCCAGCACGCCTGTTTTCGCTTCCTTACCTTTAAAAGGCTGTCTGAAACCTGCTAAGTTCCCCCAGACGATTTCAGTTCAGAGCATCCAGCAGCGCATCCGCACAAAGCTATGCCATTGCGAGTGTGAAGAGAAAGAGCTGCTGGGATGCTGAATGGCACATCAGCCAACTTTGTGTGTATCCCCGGCTCCCTTAAAAAGCTGGACTGAAATTCTCCTCGCTTGCGGATTGGATTCAACAGCACACAGTGACAGACAGAGAGAGCAAGGATTTAAAGGGAACGGGGGAAGGGATGTGTGGTGTATGTGTGTGTGAAGAGAGAAAGGAAAAATCCTGCCTGATTGGTTAAACCTTACCTGTGAAATCTAAGGTGGTCTTCTGAGTCCAACGAATACTTGTGAAACTACTCTTCTGTAATGTTTTGGTTGTACTGTGTGCCTTAGGATGCCATCTGTTTACAGGCTGATATTTCAATATAGAATGTGTTAACTATTCACATTATTATGGAATAATATGAGCATTTCAGCCTTCATGTTATATAAAGAAAATGTCATATGTGAATAAAAATAGTTTTCTATCTAGTTAGACTTCAACTTTACTAATTTTCTGTGGATCATTTTTGTACCAATTTATTCTTTATACTAGTTTACTAATTAGCAAGAAAAAAGTTTTTCTCCCTTCCCTTCCCTTCCCTTCCCTTCCCTTCCCTTCCCTTCCCTTCCCTTCCCTTCCCTTCCCTTCCCTTC
>WTSP01001264.1:122478-146307 GCA_025331215.1 Actenoides lindsayi | reverse complement strand
TAAAATTCTTTTACTACAAATTTAATATAAAACATTTTGATATTTTGTAACTTTAATTAATAATAACAACAATGGTGAGAATTTTTTCTCAGGAAAATATATATATTTTTTAAATTTTATATATCCAGAAATGTATTACTTATAAAGCTTACAGTATTATTTAATATTTTGCTTGGCATAAGAAAGAAACAGTAACTATTTTACCAGGAATTGGTATGTCCTCCCCTTATTAACTGAAAATTAAGTCTTTCCAATGCTATAGCACCTCAGTCAAGAAATGGCCGATTAGTTTGTTTTTAAGATGACCTTACACCAGAAAAAGAAGTATTTTGCTCACTTAGGGCCCAGGTGTCTGATGCAAAGCTCATGTGTATTATTCAAAACATCTCTACTGAAACCTCAGAAACTATAGACAAAACCGTGAAATCCATGGCACATCACTGAGTCTAGATTTTCTTTTTTAGGGGTAGTAGTATGCTACACTCAGAAGTCTTTGATAAGGGGGTGATATTCAGTGAAAAGAAAACCAGGGAGCTTCTCTGAATAAATGATCCAGTCATTATGTAAGGAAGAACTCGTGGCATTTGTGTAGAATGGCCATCATGTTTAGAATGGTTTAGTATGTAGTTTAGAACATTTAGTCAAAGTACTACGGATGTGTAAAATTGTATGGAGAATGTTAATAAACAAAATAAAATAAAATAAATACAATCTGTAGATTGTGTGCTTTTGGTATTAATATAATATTAGCTAGTAATACACTTGTTCCAGATATACATCCTTCCAGAAATGCCCTTGCAATATCAAGGACATTGTAGCATATAGTATGATCATTCTAATAAAAGATTCCTCTAAAACAAAGCTAAATAGCTTTACATTAATTCCACATTCTATGTTTTCTGTCTCTTGTAGAATCATCAATCAATCATAGACATGTCATTGACCAGGAAGAATATTTTGCTCCATTTCTACTATTTCTCTGAAAATATTTCATAACAGCAAAAGACAGTCAAAATTGAACCATGTTGAATAAAATCAATCTAAATGGAACAAAATTGAACCATTTGAATCCAAACAGAGTCCAAACTGAAAAAAGAAGTAACCTTTATCACTCAGTAAAGCAGGAAATAAATCTAAAATACAAAACCTAAAATATGAAAGTCAATATTATTATGTAAAAAACGTATTTTTACAAGTTTAATAGTTGGGGGAAAATGGAGTAAACTATCCATACACTGCTCTGTTTTTGTGGTATGAGAATACGTGGCCTCAAGCACTGAAATACTTTTTCTCTCATATCCTCTTATTCCATTTACATTGTATTCCAGAAAGAACTGTTTAAACTTAATGGTTATTAAATCATCAATGTCCATATAATACAGTTTAGATATAAGAGAGAGAAATTATTAGCATGACCATGATTTTCAGCACTGAAGCCTTGATTCTCTGTATCTTTTTACTTTAAACATCTACAAAACAAAAATGTGACATCCCTGACATTATAGTGCAGTAGAAGGAAAGGCTAAAGATGGCATGATTCACTCACAAGCCTTTTGCAGGTTTGAATAAGTACGCTAAAATGTAAATGCTGAAAAATTCAATGTATGAACAATTTAAGAGAGATTTGTAGCTTACAAGCAAGTTCTATACCAAGAGTATCCTCAGAAGACTGAGTATAATTAATAAGGCCACCACACAATAATTTCAAAATCTTATTGTGGTCCTTCTTGACCTTAAAAAGTAAACATAACATCCTTGATATTTATGTCTGTAAATAAAAGTAAATACTTAAGAAATTGATAATTATACAATAGCAATATTTCTGAAATAATGAAATTATAGAAAATAAAGTCCAGTCCTTGCCTGTTCCATGAGAAGTAGTCATGACTGACCAGTCACAATAGGTAAATATCATGAACACAGAGAAATTGCTTCGAAATTAAAGAACCTTGTTATGTTACCATTAACAATAATACACCATCTAAGCTAATAAAATTAAGTTGAATTTGCAACCAAAGAATGGATATGAACTATAGACCTCTGAGAGGTTCTTCATACCAGTGTAAAGAACAAATACCCTGCATATTATAAATATTTTTTTTTTAATAAGAATACTATTTTTAAATTCTCAGGTAATGATTCAGGAACATAATTTCACAGTCTAGATGTGAAACTGATGAAGAATTCCTCTTTTTGTACCTTTCTTTTTAGCATTTATATATGGCACACAGACACCCTCCCCCTTGCACCCCTCTCCTTCCCCAATTCTTATTTGTTTCTTTGTTGTATTTTTTTTTTTCCATATGAAATGGAATACAGATTGGGGATGCAAGGTAGACCACAAGGAAAAAAAATAAATGGCAAATTTTAGATACATGATTGCAAATGATATTCTAACATTCAGCCACAGTAAGATCCAACCATAAAATACAGCACCTGACCTATCTGGATGATGGTATGGATAGTATTTAAGTTTAGATAATAGTGTGCTATTTTGAGAACTCATGTTCCAGAAAGAGGAGTAGGCGCAGGAAATAACAGTCAAGTTTTCTAGATATCATATCAAAGCAGATTAGAAAACTGACTTTAGTTCACCAAATGAGATCCAATAGGGAAAATGACTGCAGCCTATAAGAACAGAAGGGGATAAACATCAGGCAGTAGATAAAACTAACTACAACTTTGTCTTGGCACAAAAATAAATAAAAGAAGTGCAAATGCAGGAAATTGAAGCAGTTAAAAGTCACCAAGCATTAAGGAATTAATAAACATTAAGGAATTAATAAGCATTAAAGAATGAAGAGATAGGAAAGAGAATAATGAGAGTAAAAAAAATTCTTTACCTACTTTCAAAACAGAGTTCAATATGTTTCAAAAAAATTACATGTTGTGCTATTTGTAAAACAACCCTTTAAATCCTGTGTTTCCTAATTATAAAAGAAGTCAATTACAATTTCTTAAAAACTGAAATGTGCTATTTCTTTTTAAAACCACAAGTTCTTATCTCAAAAAGTCTTAGTCAAAAATTACCAATAGGAGTATTTAATTATTCATGACCTGAAATGAAGCAATTATATTATGTTTCATTCACAGTATATGTAATGAATAAATATTGCTTAATATCATGCCATTGTGCAGCAAAAAGAAACTCACCTCCCGTCCCCAAATACACTTAAAAGAATATGACTGCCTCTTAACCTATACTAACATGATCACCTAATCATACTGTTGACTGTTTCATTTTACATTAACATTTGACTCTATGTATTTACTGAATGTTAATGAACACATGAAACTTTTACTTTTTCCAAAGCAGTCCTGCCTAGAAATAGTATTACGTCTGGATGTTTTGTATACTTTTTTCTAAAACAGTTCCTTGTTGAATACAAGATTATTCACTTGCATTTTCAAACACATCCTGTTAATTCTGAATATGGTTCACTAAGCAGCATGATGTCATTAATAAAACAAGTTTCTAATCTAGTAAATCAAAACGTTCAGCTGTTTTAACTGTATACCAAATCAAAATTCTAATGATCTCTTCTGTCAGCCTTACAGAAGGCTAATACTTTTCAAACAAGATCCAGTAAAATAAAGAAAGACCCAAGAAAGAGAATGGAAACAATGTAAATTCAGACTAAACATTCTTTCACAAAGAAATGTTAACTAACATTGGGTCTGCAGTCTTAAGGGTGCTTGGCATATTTTCACAATATGTGAATTTTCATTAGAAAGATCGTTTCTTCTGTTGTACGGAACTAGATGAAATGTGTGAGAGACAAATTCATGAGTTCCTGGGATTTATAACACAAGGGAAAAAGGGAAGAAAGAAAAAGCTTGATGGACTTAAAACATAAAATCCTTGTAGATAGGCATTCCACAAACATATGCTCAAAATGTTCTTATATATTGTATAGGAAAATAACAAATGGGTAACAGATGAGAAGGACGCGAGGTCAAAGGGAAAGGTAAAACAGAAGTAGTCCTGTTCCACACTGAAATATAAGCTTCCACATAACAAGGCATTATCTCAACATCTCTCAGTGTGATATTCTATTCAGTATGAACTGTTTTCTCAGTGACAACAAGAAAATCATGTTCCTAATCTGCTGGGACTGTGAAATGTGCTACTCACCTGGTGCATTTATAACACCTATGATACATCTCAACCTTGGTCTGGGCACTCTAAAAAATCAAGCTTTTCTTAGATAGAAAATATTATTTTAGAAAGGGGTTAGATAAAAGGATACAAAAACTTTTCCACAGATCCATTTTTTAACTAAGTACTCATTTGAAGCTGCTCAAGATACCAGAACAGTGCTGAGAAGGGTGAGGGAGCAAAGAAGAAAGAGTAAGGCTTTGTGACAGTATATTACTATTCATCACATACATAAATCATACCTTACTTTACTATTTGTATGTTTTTCAAAAAAATGCTTAAAATTGTGGGACAGAGAAAGGGAGACAAAATTTCAGTGGAAATACACAAGCTCTGTTACTTTTCACATACACAATAAAAAGCATCCTTAATTCCTCAGTGACATTCTGTCAGCCAAATCTTAGAATTCTTTAGTGTTCAAAGCACTGATAGTAATTTGTAGAAAGATATTTACCTGCTATTTGAACTACATGTGCTTAATGTATTACTTGAGTTTTTTTTTTTTTTCTTTATGCTTGCACCACGTGATTTGGTTCCCTTTTCAGTTTGGCAGTTTTACAGTGAAGAAATAGCAGCCTAAATCTTAGAAAGGTGACTTCAAATATTGAAATTAACAAAAATATGATTTTTTTTTAAACTATTCACCAAGAAGTAGATTAGTGTTGCATTCAAAAGAAAACTGTACCATTGATATTAGATAGACCTAACTTCTTTCAACCTAAAATCCAGGAATTCAATCTAGCAATTCAAACTTATAAATGCCAATTAGTTTAATACTTTTTTTTTTTTCTCATGCACAAGTAAAAAGAATCCAGAGTTTAGTCAAGCCACAGTATTCAGCTGAATTTATCAACTTGCAAAACATCAGTTTAGAATTAATTCTTCAAACCCATTACCATTTCAATCATACAAGAAGGAAATGGAATAAACTACCAAGAAACTAGAGTTATTATTTTTCTTATGATGCTCAAAGAGTTTGCAAGATGAAAAGCATACAAATTGGAACTGGACACATAGGAACTAAGCGGCTATTCTGTCACACTGCATTTCACAAAAAGCATCCTCAAGGTTCTTTGATTAAAACATGAAACAGGCAAAATAGGAAATACTTGTAAGACATAGTTCATGAAATATCTCTTGTACAGCTCAATGGTTAATCACATTTCTTCCACAAGATTTTTAAAGTAAGTTTGATACTTCCACTTGTCAGAAGTAACAAATGGAAAGCAATGAGCAATTTATTTAAAGACCAACAAATATTTAACTATGGAAATACCACAATATGCCATGTTATCCTATATTTTACTTCTTTTAAAATTGTACTTAAAAACAAATGAGAGAAAATTCTGAGTTAACAAGGACAACAGAAATATCTGACCAAAACTGCCACTGGAAATTCAACACTAGAAATCCTCCTTAAGTGAACTGCAAAACTATACAGAGTACCCAGACCTGCAAATTTCTAATCATTGCAGAAAAACAGGAAATAGGCTAATCAAATCATACCTGAAGAAATCGGTTGGTTTTTGCATGACCCACATCTCCAGCTTCTATCTGTGCTCTCGACAGCTTCTCTTCAGTTTCAGTTAGCCAATGATTAAAGCTCTTCATGTCACAATGAAAGAGACGCCACTTTTCCAATGATTTTTCAAACCGTCTGCAAGTACAAAAGGAGATGAAATAACTATCTATTGATACTTTATTTACTGACTACAGAAAAAAAAAAAAAAAAAAAAAGGATCTCAGGTTAAATTTGGTGTGATGTTGATGTATTAGCATTTCTAACATATCAAACAGAAATATGATAGTACTTCTTAACAGTGAAATTATCTTTAAACATTTGTGTCACAAATCAGTGCCATCAATATTTTAATCCTTTTCAATATTTTGAATGAATTCCATTGTCAAAACATGTTTTTCTTTTACAGCTTTATTAACCCACATCAAGTCGCATCATACCCACAGCCCTTGGTGTAACTGGGTAGTCTCATTGTCCTATTATGATTAAAAGTTTTGTCCATTGTTTTGGGTTTTTTCAGTTTAGTTGTGGGGTTTTTTGGTTTGCTTTGGGTTTTTTTTTTGTGGTTTTGTTTGGTTTTGGTTTTGGTTGGGTTTTTTGTTTGTTTGTTTTGGTTTGGTTTTTAAATATTAATTGTGATAGTATATGTAATATAGATGAAAAATAGTATTTTTGTAATGGAAATTTCTGTGGTGAGACACTACCCCAAAGGATCATGGGCTTATACTACAATTCTGCTCTGGTTTTACTGAGAGAAACTCATTTTTTCTGTCTCTCCAATGGATACAAACGTCCATATATTATTATTATTATTATTATTATTATTATTATTATTATTATTATTGCAAAGAAAATTCAACTCTGTTCAAAGGAATTTCTACTGGTATTGTGTAAAGGGACCATTTATTAAACCCTTTTTGCTTTATATATTTCAATTCAATTTGATAAAGATACCTGTGCAAAAAAATAAAAATCCCTGAAATACAAAGGTGATTGAGATAAAATAAAAATATAAAAAAATAGAGTTGTGTACAAAAAGCAAGAAAGAAAAATAGTACTACCACGTCTTCAGGTCTACAGTCCACTACATAAAAGACTGTGTAAGTACTTCTGGCACTTTGGAAAGATTTCATCTATTTTTGTCCATAGTGAATGATTGATCTTCTGATTCAAGAACTGTTTGCCTTAGCCACTGCCAAGTACTAAAGAAATGAAATGAAGACAGAATTTGTTTGTTTGGTTTTATTTTGCACATGGCCTATGTCTTAAGGAATTCATTTATTCTATATTTTGGATTGGTGTCAAAATGTGATCACTAATCAGAGATTAGCTAGAATGCTTTGTTAGCTGATCATCATTAAATATGCTACTGTTGTTTAGTTTAATAATCCTCCTGTACAGGATAATAATAGGTTTTAGGGTGTACTTAAAGGATAAAAACAAAGATGCTCAATTATTTTTCTAGGAAGTAATCTGGTTCTGTATGGACAAACTATATGACGTTTGAATGTTAAAGAGATTAATTCATGTAAACATAAGAAGAAACTTTCTCAGTGAGAGTGACAGAACACTGGAACAGGCTGCTCAGGGAGGTTGTGGAGTCTTCTTCTCTGGACACATTCAAAACCCACGTGGATATATTCCTGTATGACCTGATCTATGTGATCCTGCTCTAGATCTTTCAACATTCTGTAATTCTGTGTACTGTGAAACTGTTATTTAAATGGCATTCTCACAGATTTTATTTTGTAACTCAGTATCAACCACCTAAGAAATTGTTAGAAAAGACCAAATACAAAATAATCAGTGCATAAAACCGGTGTCTATTTGAGAATTAAAAATAGATACAGAGATTTATAGTAATTTCTGCACAGTAGCAGTTGGTGGAATATAGTTGTTGAGGCATCAAAACAAGTACTACAAGATATCTTTCAAGGAAAAGCACAGCTCATGCACTCAAAATTTTTTTGTTGATTAGGTAATAGTATCATTTGAAAGCACAATTTACAAACAATATGCTGTGGTAATCAAACATCTCCTATACTGCTATAACATCTTTCTTCCCTTCATATAGCCCTCTTGAGATTGCTAGGTATTGGTGTCCACGTTTGCCCTATCAGTTGTGTCCTTTGCATTTTTCTCTCTATCAAGCAATGACAACTGAAGATACCTTCATTTTCAAATCACTGCCTTGAATTTAGTCTACTTTTCAGTGCTCTTATGAAACCTGACCACAATCACAGTAAAAATCTTACATTTGTTTAAATTATGTTCAAAGTAATACATTTAGATTTCTAGTTAATGTTTATGACCACTCCGCTTGGCTACAGATGAATGCAGGAGTTGTTCAAGATCTGTCATGTGTGTTACATTTCTTAGCAATTTTGTAAGCAGACTATTGATCCAGTTAAAAATTGTAGTCACTCACCTAAGTTATTTCTTAAAATTATTGGGATCATGTAACATGCTTATCATACTTTATTTTTCAAAACAAGTCAAACTGTAACTAAAAGGCATATTATAATACTTTTTAAACTACTTTATTCTGAAATACAAGGGAAAATCTTATTTTGCATTTAAAAAAAAACCACCTAGAAAATAAAAGTTAAAATCCATTTCTTTTGGTCCAGTATGATTTCTTATTTTGGACACTACATTAAAACAGCTTTTCTCCTGTTCCTCACAAAATGAAACTGCTCTTCTCAGCATGAGGAAGTTTATCAGCGGCTTAAATGCAAAAATTCAGTAGGAGTTGATATTAGTATCACTGAATTTGCATTCCAGCACTTGCAAATTGAATCTCTCATCACTCTACATATTTCCTCCTTTTGCTTTGGCTAATAAGAGTTGCAAGGAAAAGAGACAAGTTGCAGTGAGAAAATACGTATATTTAAAATGTACAAGTTTAAATACTAGTGTTTATTGCTTATCTGAAAAAACCTTGTTACCGTCAGTATAAACAACTTTTAAGAATCAGTCAAAATCAGGAAATTTATGGTCAGGAAAATCCACTAAAATTCAATTCTCTTTCAGTAACTAACTGAACTTAAATACTTTTACAGTGATAAGAGAAAAATGTAGTTGGTGTAGTGGCAGATGCAGGTCCATTCGAAATGGGGAGTGAAATGGGACATCATCAGGCAGCTTCAAGGACACACTGTGTGTTATGGGTCTCCCTTCCCAGATATAGCTAAGTGAGAGCTTCCCCTGATGAATCTGTGTATTACACCCTGGTACTCAAAGTACTACTTCAAAGAGCTTTTTAAAATTTACAAACAAAGAGGTTTTGTTTGTTTGTTTTACCATTTGCAATCTTGTTACCAGGTAGCAAGTTCAAAACCCACAAAAGGAGAAGGTTAATTAATGACAAACTGAGCAGCTAAATTACTGAAGTTTCGGCACAGCAGAATGTAGATGGTAAAAATTCATAAATGTATTCATAAAAGAGCAATGTTCTGAGGACTGTGAAAACTCAGAAAGACTATGTCAGCTTCAGGAATCACCAAGCACACAATTTAGAGGTCAGGAAAGTGTCAGTATAGACCTTGCAATTCGTATACTCTTACCTAGGGATCCACCCTTATTCCCTATCACAGGCAAGTCACTGAGCTAAAAAAGCCAGTATATCCATTTATACGTAACACCATCTAATTTATCCCTTTCCCTATGATGGGCATAGGCAAAAATAGTGTGGATAGTAGGTGACTTCTGATATTTGGTCAGTGTCTCCTCTTTCATGTGTCCTCTTTTTTCTTGACATATGCTCAAGAAGACAAAAGCAGGCACCCTGAATCCAAGTGTTAGGTTCCATATGGACTCCAGACTGGAATGTATAACTTGAATACATTGCAAAAGGCATAAGCATTGTACATGAGCTCTGACACTTAGTAAGGTAGCCTTATCCCTCTAACTTGAGTGTGTTAGAGTTAAGAAGTGAAAAACAACCGGTACACCACCCTTATTTTTTTTTTCTGTATGTACTGACACTCCAGCAGCAAACATGTTAAGTAATGGCTTAAGGGTGTGGTTTAATTTTTTCTCATTAGAACATAATGGATTTTTTCTACCTCTGGAAAGCAAGAAACCAAAAAAAAGCAACCAAAGACAACTGCTGAGATAATACGCAGCACAATTTACACTAAGTCATGCAAATATTGGTGCTTTCCTTCTTTCAAAGATTATCACTCTACTAAACATTTAGACTTGACTTGTTATAAGCAAAATTTAATATTCATTCGTAGCACTGTACAAGATATGGTATTAAGATTTACAGATGCCAATTTGGATATGCTGTCAGTAGAACTCTATACAATGGGTTTGAACTTGATGTTCCATGTCCCAAGGCTGCTATTTTTAAGGAACACCTTTGAATACAGGAAAGTCACAAATATGAGGCGGGCTACAAAAGGTCATTGGCTTGTTGTTATAGATCAAACTGTAATTTTGCATCTATGTATCAATTCATTCCTTGGTATTTTGATAACATTCCTCGATAAACTATGATACCCATTTCTATGATGCATTCCACTTAAGCAAAACTTTGTAGACAGTTGGCCCACATGAAGAACAGTATTAGTTACAATTTTTTCTAAAAGTCATATCGTGGAAATTATTATTTTTAGAGACATACACTCTTATTCATCATATCAGAAAAACATTCAGTAAACTTCATTTCTGTACTGTTGCCTAACAATGTACTGTAGGATTATGCTAATATTAACCTACAAATTATGCAATTTTGTCAACTTGATTCAGCACAATTAACACCTTGTAAAAATACACAAAACATCAAAGTAGTATAAATAATTATGTATTAGTCTGTGAGAGCATTAACTTTAATACTTAAGGCCATTCTCACAGATAATAAAACCAGAAAACTTGGTTTTGTCAAGCAAGTTCTATAATTAAATTGCTTAGAGAAACAGCTAACCCATTTTCAGAGGTTTTGATGTTTTCAGTTTATTTCACAGAATTCATGTAGTTTGAGTGGTTAATTTATATTTAATTTACAAATCCTCTCTGCATTTGGACAAAAAGTGATGATCTCATATTAGATATGACTACATCTAGATCTTGCTCCCACCTTTTGCCATAGGTCCATTCTGGGACATATTCTATTCACAACCCCGAACCCTGTCTTTCACTCAAAAAATAACAAATGATCAAAAATAAAAAATAACAATTTATGAACTAAATAACCATAACGCCATCCACCATTAAAAACTGTACTATCTCTCCTCTTCCCAGAAACGAAATTCTGCAGCATTACTTAGAAATTAATAACATTATGAATTACAATTACATTATAAATATTTTTATATCTTGAGTTCTACTGATTGTATTTTTGTTCTTGCCCCAGTAGCCTATAACTCAATTTCCCATTATATAGTTATCAATATCATACCATTCAGTGTCAATCACCATACCAAAGAAAATGACAATTAAATTTGCTATGTAAAAGCAAGATCGTGTCAGTCATTCCTGGTATTTAGACATACAGATTCATTTTTATGAAGCATGAGAGACCTTTAAACTTAATAAAAATTTACAATTAATATTTATACAAAAACACCATTGGGTTTGCCATGTGTCAGTAGTATAAAAAGAAACACTCCATATAATTTATGAAACATATATTCTTTTACCAAGAGAAAATTAAGAAGTACTTGATTAACTGTGATCTAGGTGAGAGAGTAGCATACTGCAGCTCACTTATACAAAATAAATTATTAATGAAATTGGTAATAAAACTAAAAATTTCATAATCTGCCAAAGTGAAGATATCAAATATTGTCATAAGAAAAACCCAAATGAAATGTTTTACATGAAAAGAACAGTGACTTAATTTTACTAGTATTTCTAGTATTTCAAACTAGTATTGCTGCCTGTATGTAAAGGGTGTGATCACATTTCATCCTCCTGATGGGTGACAGTGTACACTGAACTTCTAGCCAGGATGCTCCAGTGTATTATTATTACCCACCCTTTGGTAGCATCTGCCTGATAAAATGCAATAAGGGTGAAAAAATGCATTCACTTCTGACTGTCAAGGTGCTGTAGGCTCCCTCAGGCTCTCAAGGCTTTAGCTTTCCTAACCCAATCTCTGTCTGCTTGGACATTTACTCTGTATTCCTCCCAGGCTACCTGTCCTTGCTTCCACTCACTGTCAGCTTCCTTTTTGTGTTTGAGTTTGTCCGGGATCAACTTGTTCATCCATGCAGGCCTCCTGGTGTTTAGCCTGGGTTCTTCTTTGTTAGTATGCACCACTCCAGAGCTTGGAGGACGTGATCCTTGAGTATTAACCAGCTTTCTTAAGCCCCTTTTCCCTTCAGGGCTTTATCCCATGGTGCTCTACCAAACATATCCAAGCAGCTGAGGCCAAACTCTACTCTCCTGAAGTTCAGGTAATGAGCTTGCTGTGCACCCTCCTCACTGCTCTAAGGATCTTGAACTTCACCATTTCATGGTCACTGCAGCCAAGTTTGGCCTTGAACTTCATGTTCCCCACCAGCCCCTCCTTGTTGCTGAGAATAAGGACCAGCATAGCACCTCTTCTCATTGTCTCCTCTATCACTTGGAGAAGGAAGTTATCATCAGCATATTCCAGGAACCTCCTGGATTGCTTATGGTCTGCTGTGTTGTCTGTCACTCCAACAGATGTTGCAGTTACAGTAGTTGACATGGCCCAGGAATATTTTTGGATGTACGTTTGGACTATTCCTTTCTGCAGCTGTAGCCCCTGGATGCTATAGCTTTTTTTGTGTCATAAAAATGTTATTAAGACCTCCATCAGGACTAGGGCTTGTAAACATGAGGCTGCTCCTATCTGTCTGTAGAGGGCCTCATGTGTTCTGTCTCCCTGGTCAGGTGGCCTGTAGCAGACCCCTGCTATAATGTCACCTGATCCTGTCCTCCCTTTAATCCTAACCCGTAAAATGCCAGTAGGCTTCTCATCCATCTCCATATGGAGCTCCAAGCACTCCAGCTGGTCACTGAGATAGACGGCAACACCCCCTTCTCATCTCCCCTGCCTAGCCTTCCTAAAGAGCCTGTATCCTTCCATACCAACACTCCAGTCACAGGTGCCATTCCATGATGTCTCAGTGATGCCAATAAGACCATAGCCCTGCAGGTGTGCACAAGCCTCTAACTCTTCTTGTTTATTCTACATGCTACATGCATTTGCATAGAGACATTTAAGTTGGGCCACTGATGAAGCTGACTTACTAGCTGGAATTCCTTTATGCTGAAAATAACCTACATTTAAAACAGACTGGTTCAGACTTATTTGCTCACAGTAAAGAAATTAGTTGGTAGAATATATGCATATTTAGATTAGCAGTGTTTAAATTAGTCATAACAAAATTGTAAGTTTGGTTACTGGTTCATTTAAAGTTTGCATTGAGATATGAGCTCTATTTAATAAAATAACAAATACGTTCCATTTTCCTCTGAGTAAAATAAATTCTATATTTTTGTACAGCAACACTCATTTATGATCCAAAAGAACTACGGGAAGATTCCTGGCATAAAAAATTACAAAGAAAAGGAAAAGATGAGGTTTCCAAGCAGTTACAATTAATTTCTAGTCATTAAGTGTCCCAGCTGGAGATAATTTTGGTTAATACTTGTTAATTGAACTGTCAGGTGTATTAAACCAGACTTGATGAAAATGTCCATACTTTGCCACTGCTAGTCTGGACCTAACTATTCAATAAATTCTGGAGAGGAGAAGACTGAGAGGGGATCTAATCAATGTCTATAAATACATAAGGGCTGGGCATCAAGAAGTCAGGGACAACATGTTTTCACTTGTGCCTTGTGATAGGACAAGGGGCAATGAATTCAAGATAGAGTACAGGAAGTTCCACCTCAGCATGAAGAAGAACTTCTTTACTGTAAGAGTTATAGAGCATTGAAACAGACTCCCCAGAGAGGTTGTGGAGTCTCCTTCTCTGCAGACTTTCAAGATCTGTCTGGATGCTTTTCTGTATAATCTACTCTAGATTCTGTGTTTTGCCCTGCTCTGGCAGGGGAGTTGGACCCAATGATCTCTGGAGGTCCCTTCCAACCCTCAACATTCTGTGATTCTGTAATCTGTAAGTCTTATTTTACTTCTTTGTAGATAAACTAAGTGAAGAAAAGTGGTGCGTGAAGCTATAGAAAATATTTGTAGTGTGCATTTCACTAAGTAAAGTTTTCATAACTCATTTTGATGTTTTAGAGAGACCTAGTTTGGTATGAAAATTCACAATGATAAATCTTTTCAATACTATATCATACCAGAAAGCTTCAGGTGTTTTATTAACATAAAGAGTGGACAGAATGATGGAGCTGCCCATCTTTTAAACATGCAAACACGGTCACCTTATTTGGCACATAGTGAATCTGGAGGTGTGTTCACAACAGTAACACTATTAGGGTCTTTATTGCCTCTCTGTGGCATACAAAACCATTAATCAGACACTATGAGAGATTAAGCTCAGGAACATTTTTGAAATTATGTACATTTGTTCTTTCTAAAGCTGCAGCTTCTGTGGGATATTTTTTTTTTTTTACGTCATAAAAGAACCCTGAGAACTCTTTTTAGGAAAATTGTCCAGGACCCATGAGAAGAATTTTAAATGTTACGGAACACAGGCATATGCTGAATTCAATGTAGATCTTTTAATTTGGTCATAAAATCAAGGAGTTTGGAGTTTGGAATTTGGAAAGAAATCTTCCAAGAAAGTCTACACTTTTCCTCAAAACACAGTAATTAATTAAGTAAAATGCTTGGACTGCAGCAGCTTTCACTGTTTCATTAAATTTACAGGAAAAAAAAGCCTAAGCAGGAAAGAATACCCAGGAAGGCTGTGAGAAACACAGGGGGGAAGAAATGGTCATGTTTCTTCTAGAATAATATAAAATTCTTTATTTCAGTACTGATACTCTTTATTAGAAGGAAGTATGTCTTCCAGGTTTATTAATATTTAATTCAGTGAACAACTCAACTTTCACAGAAAAAAAAAAAAAGAGATACTCTTAAGCACAATAAGGTACAACTAAAACATGTAGATTTACAACAGGTACTAAAGAGGCTTTAATTCCCCTGCCCTTATTAATCATATTTCCCACCTTAGCTTGGAGCTGGTATCTCAGGGATTTCCAGTGTACCAACACAATTTTTCTCCGTCTCTTCAGATTGGACAAATAAACAATAATTACCAAATATCATTACATTTTGCTTAGAGTTTGCAGAACTGCAGTTCTATGGTACAAACTTACTTAAGAGTAGAAAGCAGCACTGAAATAGATTTTCACCAAAGGATCTTAAGATTCCCTGTGCTTTGTCTGCAGCACTAAAGAAAGTCTTGAAAATCCCTTCTTGCCCACCAGAGTAACCAGCTAACCACAGCGGAAGATCCTGCAATTGGTTCTCCACAAGTATTTTATTCCCCTTCCTTCTGTAACTAGGAAACTAGAAAGAGCTCTATAAGCTTCAGCAACTTCTCCTTTTGGGAAGGGGGGAAGGATGTGCAGTTACATTTACAAGCTGACAGTCAGCTTGATTTTTCCTAAAAGAAACCCCTTAAAGTAGTTTAAAAAAGGCTCTTAGTCTCCTGCCAATTCCTTAGGATCAATAGAGCATTCTCTCATTCAACTAATCTCTCCAAAATTGCTATGGGAAAAGACATGCTAAGTTGTTTAACTAGGGAAGAACAGTTCTTTTTGATCAAGCTGAGGTAAGCTGTATTTTTAGTTCTCTGGGCCCTGATTATTTCTGGTTCAGTCCCATGTAAATCTAGTGATTGTCATAGGTACATTCCAGCATCAGCAAAGAACCATACGGATCCTAATGGGGCTTCTGCAGTAAAGCATCTGTACAGAATGGACTGAAATTTTTATGAAAGTGGTGCATAACTGCAGAAGGAAAAAATAGCTGACTATGCACATCATGCTATGTAAACACAGATAAAAATATTGCAGTCACCCCAAGATCTTCCTTATATTTCTTAAGGAACTCCCATTCATTGTTCCTTTAACAATAGAAGGTCAAATAAATAGATTGAGATTTTAAGAAAAACATGTTTAAAATTAAAAAGTTATGGCTATACCTAGTTAAAAAAGTAGAGCAGGTCTTTAGCTTGCTTGAAATTAGGCAGGAAGAAAAGATGTTGCTCATTTATAGGCACATGCATAAAAAAAAAAGGGAAGGACATGAAAGGCAGAAGGAATCCTACTACTTTCTGTGCTAGCCAGGAAAAGGCTCAATAAAACAAGCTGTAGAAGATTAAAACAATCTTCCTTATTTTTGGACATTACCCCCAGGGAGAAGCATTGACATAACAGTGAAGTCTACTTACCTATGCTTTGCTTCCCTTACATGGCAAACATCTCAAGGCTTCACTTCAGGGGGTTTTACTAGATGTAATTACATCCTTGTATTACAAGGTTCTTTAATTAATTTATTCTACTTACTATAAATATGTCTCAGTAGAAAACTGGATAACAGAAGGAGCTGTATATTAGTAGAAATCATACACAACAGACCATTTATATTACTTACAATATTAAGTGTATTAAAATGAGAATCCTTAAAATCATAAATAAAACTAATTGTTAGATTCTTCACTGTCACAAGTAAAATCTTATTAACATCTTGTATGTTACTGTTCAATATTTTGGAATATATATATTTTTTTAAACAGTAATTTAATTCAACAGTTACCTCTATAGAATAGTATAGCTGTGTACCTGCAATATAGATATGTACACTTGTGTGTATATATATGTCTATAAAGGCTTAATTTCCAATTTTCTGTCTTTGCCATAACTTTGATAACTTTGGTGCATAATTTCCAAGTTACATTATATTTCAAAACATACTTCAAGTACAAAAATGCTGACTAAAGAAAATGTTTAAATTCAAGGATTACCACACCACTGTAGACAAGATTTCTTGTGTTTTTGCTGCTAAGTAGAAAAATCAGTGACGCAGTAAGAGCCCAGGATTAAAATTCAGACTTCCCATTCAGAATCTGTGTGCCATTATGTGTTAGTAACCTACCACTTTTTGACTCAAATGGTACTAATGTAAAATCTAACTGCAAAAGATTTGCATAGATGGAGTGCAAGATTGAATGTTTACCACTGTCAGTGCTGAGGTGGCTGGGTGCTGGGTCCTGTCCAGGGTGGACGTATGCTGCACAGCCTTATACCTTTGCTAGTCATACAGAAACAGCCCATCTGCAGCATTGTCAGGACGTCAGCTAGATCAAGAGTTACGTAACTGGGTAAAAATTGAACCAAATCTTGTAAAGCTTTCCAGATCTTCTTGCCTAGTGATGGTCTCCATGGCTTTGATGCTTTAGGCCAGTCAGGCTTTGTCCTTCTGCTACCTGACACAATGCTCCTAACCTACAGTAATACTGTATAAATACTGACCAATCATGCAATGCAAAAAGTTTCTTGACTATACCCTAGTTTAGCATGGATCTTGCAATCAGGATATTCTGTTAGTATCATAAATATGGTATGCTATGTGTACAAATATACTGTACACCTACATCTGTTAAGCAAGTTCAATCCCACAAAAGAATAAGTCTGCTATGACCATCTACTACTGTAGTTGTAAACTCCACTGATCATGACATGGCCTGCAGGAAAATAATTGTCTTAGTCAACTCATTGTTGCAAGTCTTTAAACCTAAAAGGATGTCATTAACAACCTGTGGCACTAACAATTTCACAAATAAGAAACAAGAGATCAATAGATTCGTATTGGAGAGGATTAAAAGGTCCTCAGTTATCAAGGGTAAGCTAGGATAGGCCACTCTGCTCCTTATCTTAGCTTCTGATTTCAGGAGCCAGAAAACTGTCAGTAGTAATTTACTTCTCTGTAAACAAGCAAGGAATCTGGAGAATCTTACCAGCTTGGCACTCTTGAAGAGTGCTAAGGAAACAACCTGCTGTCATTTAGCCTAACTGGTGAGGAACCCTGATTGCATCTCAGAATTTAGATAGGTGATAATAATGAAAGAACATTATCCAAAAAAAAAAAAAAAAAAAAAAAAAAAAAAAAAAAAAAAAAGAAAAGAGAGAAAAGTTCTGATAGTTGTTTGGAAGTTGATCCTGAGAGATATTTCAACTTTTATCATTATCTGTGCTAGTTATAACCAGTTAGGTTTTATACTTTGGAAGCCATTTATACAGGCAGCTGTTGAACAACAAAATATGAGGAAGGATTGTGATTTTAGTTGGTAATTCAGGTCATTTTTGTTATTATAAAAATTATCACAAAGTAGCGCTAAGGCCTTGCAACAGACAGAAAATTGTAATGAATTTAGCTTTTAAATACTTTTCAACTTAAATTTGAAGGCCTTTTGTTGAAATAGCAGATATGTAGATCTCTGGAACTGTCTTACTGTACAGACTGCTCTCCTTCTCCATTATGCCACTACTACATTTTATTTTGCTTTTCCTCCCTTCTCCTTTCAACACTATCTTCTCTTCTTCCTCCCCATTTCCCCACATTATCCTTCCCATTGCAATATGCTCAGTTCTTTCCTCTGCTGTCTCCCACAGCAGCACCTTCATGTCTTCCCTAAGTTGCCATTGCTTTGTCACCCCATAGTAATTCTAATTTCCATCTAACACATTGTATACTACCCACTAGTGTGTTGTGAATTCCTGTGTAGGCTTGTGGAAAGGCAAAAACTATGCCATAGCTCCTATGGCAACAGCACAATGGAGCAGAGAACAATTATGATCACTCTAGAGTCTTTTCCTATGAGGGTCATTACTGTGTCTCCCTTCCCCTGCTGCAGATTTTCTTTACATTTGTAAAAACTTGATACTGTGAACCTTAATACCATGACTCTTCACACTCCTCTGCTAAATTAGGTGAAAATTGTTCAGCAAGTTAGCATTTTCGAAGAGGTGGATCTGTGATAATACACAATGCAATCATATTATAATCAATTACTTTTTCTACTTCATGAAGAAAATCCAAGATACAAGTATATCATGTTTGAGTTGGGATTCTCCTTACTGAAAGTTGCTAAAAGCTAGAAAAAATTTCCAGGGTAGTTTGTATACACAACTACCCTGTTATTAGACTTTTCTTATGCATCCATTTTTGTCCATTGCCAGACAGGATACTGGTTTAGGTGGACTATTCTTACTTTCTTAAACTAAACTAAACTAAGAGGGGTTTGTTTTTCTTACAAATTGGAGAGGAGGCTGGTGGACAGAGAGGAGAAGTTATGTAATTTTGTGGTAACTTGTTCTGTTAGAGCTGGGCCCTGAATCAGCATAATTAAAGAACTCTTAAGGAAAATCAAGGAAACAGAACAGAGATGGAAACAGAACAGCATGAGTAGATTGTCCATAAACTAGTATAAAACTCTGCAAATTAAATACACGACTGGACTCTGAGACTGACCCCGAAACTAGGAAGTCTGGTCATCTAAAATTGAGAGCCTTCAAAACCATTTTGTTATTTCAGTCTCTTAGATGCATGTTAATACATTCTGAGTATCTGGACATCTCTTTCTGATTTCAGAGCACTTTGTGAACAACAAGTACAATTCACACAACTCCAGTGTGGTAGGTAAATTATTCCCTGTTATAGTATTTTCAGTAATGGAAATTATGGAAGAAAACCATTAGATTATTTGTCCTTCTAACTTGTGGGGTAGTTTTTACTGTTATGGGAGTATTTTTTTTTTGAGCTTTATTGATCATTGTAGATCTTAGTCATTTCATATACTACCAAAAACATTTATTCTACCTGCGTGTTCAGTCTCTTTATTTTTTGACATTGTTCTCTCTCTGTTGGGATTCACATATACGAATATTCTTAGATTTCCTTTGTGCCTAAAAATAGTAATACTGCCTGTTCTTAACCTATTTTGCCCTTGTAGATTCTGATTCACTTTGAAGATTCCTTGAGTATCTACACTCTTTCTCTAGAGCTAGAAAGTTGACCTACACTCATAAATTGTTCCAGTCATTCAGTGAACAGAAGATATAGGTCATTCTATACACATTTGTCATTTTTAGAGCTGTATGTTTGCTATGTATTTTTGAGTGAAATGTGTAGACTATTGTTGCCCATCTGTTTAGCTGAATGTGTAGACTATTGTTGCCTATCTGTTTAGCTTTCAGGTGGTGTTCATACTAGTTCTTCTCTGAGTGATATCTTGTCTAGAAAAAGTAATCATAACCTTAATCATAGGCATAATTTTTTAATAAAATCTATTTGAATATAATAGAAATGTGGATGAATATGTATTTTCTTTTTTTTGCAATTCAGCATTGACCCATTAAATCAGATATAGACATAATGCCTACTGTGCAAATTCTGCACAGAGAAAATTTAATATAAACTGAAATTCATTCTTCCTGGTAAGTGTAGCTGGCATAAGCATTAGATACCAAATAAATAAAAAGACTCCTCTCATTTACCTCAAGAAGATGTATCTGTAAATTTTATACATCTATAAAATTAATGTTATAAATTTTATAAATCTATATATAAAGCACATCTCCATAAATAGTGTAAATCTATAAAATCTATTTAAAAGTATAATCTTCTAATGTTAATGAAATGAGATTTCATAGCAGAATTCTAGCAAGCTCTCATGGTTCCCTGAGAAGTCCAGAGTTTTGAAAAGAATCTTCCTTGACCTTATCTTTACAGGAAGCTCCTGAAAAAGACCAAAAGGTTTTTAAACACTTTAGGCCAGTTTATACTGGATAATTATCTTTAAGCAGAGAAAAAAAACCCAAACAAAACCACGTGGCTAGCCTAGGCAAAACCAAATAAACAGGAATTGTTAATCTTCGTGTACAGTGAGTCCTTGCAAGTAGATCATTCATCCCACGCTTGGTTTCAACAGCTATATGGACTTCTGGGATGAAGAAAATTCTCAGTTGTACCCTCTGATCCTTACTAGTGTTCTCTTTCCTCTGATAGCTGGTTGCATGTACCCTACTCCTGTTGGCACCCCCTGCTCTGCCATCCATTGCTGCCTTTGGGACCTTCTGTCCATTGGTCCTCAGTTAGTCACTATGAAGTCACAATCCTTTCCTGACTCACTCTACGTGAAGAGACACATAGGCAATTAAGAACACATAGGTCATGCCCAACACAGAAGCCATAATTTAGGGGAAAAGTGATCTCTGATCTATAAACTTTATATTCTGTACCTGTGAATGAAGGGAGATTAAACATACATTTTAAGACTGAAGTTCTGGGAAACTTATCCAAATACAGTTTCTTGGAACATGAGAAATATAATTCCATGGTCAGCATTCATAGACATTAAACAGAACACAATTTAGCATAAACTTGCTGATTCTAGTGTCATTCTTTATTTTGACAAATTATCAATAAATAAGTTTAAATAAATTCAGTGGGTAATTACAGGGAAAAATTATCAGCACAGACCACACTGAAAACTGATGTTTAGACATGCCCACTAAATAAAGTCTAACGATTCGTATATATAACTTGGCATATTGAGGTTAATCTACCATAGCAGTTTATATCTGTGCAAAATTTGGGTTGAGAGAAACAACCTTTGATGTTTGAGTATAATTCTTTGAAACAATGTTACAACAGATGAAGAACACCAGCGCTTTTGGTGTCACAGTACATGGGACATTATTTACTAAATTTGTTATAAGGGAAAAAAGTCTACTACTAGCAGAATGCCCCATTTATTTGTGCCATATCACTAACAATCAATGAAAAAACAACATAACTAAAAAAAAGAAAATATCACAAATGTTGCATTTTATGGTGTTCACATTTATTTTTGTCAGTTTCAGTTACTCCTATTTTTTCCCTGCAGTTGCGTTTTAAGAAATAAGGAATTTTCTTGACAGAATGAAGACATAAACAGTATTTAAGAACAAAACCTACTCCTATCAATCTGGCCAAACTGTAACGTATGGAAGGAGAATCATGTGTTTCTTCCCCTGGTGATTTTAACTTCCAACAGATGAGATTTCAGGGACTGTCTGAGCCACAGGTTGCATTTGTATTGTTTTATTTAATACCTCTAATCTAATTTAATATAATATCCACCCTCCATTAATTCTTATGACTCCTTTTGCACCTCTTCAGACTTTTGGTCTGTAAACCATCCTGTGGCAATGAGCCTTTCTCGTGGTAATAACAGTTGCACCACTATGTTGACAGTAATTCTAAGTTGCTTTGAAATGGGAGTTCATGGCAGACTTCTAAATTTAAATATTTTGAGACATTGTCCCCTGACTTTGCTGTGCTCTGGAACAGGCCGTTTTGAACTTTGCTTATTTATTGGTTTAGTCAAATGTATATGCAGCAGAGCAGAAAAGCAATAAGAAAAACTCAGCTGTGCTCTTTCTAGTGAGTGTTAGTACAATTTTACTTGTCCTTAATGTTGAGCTAATTTCCTGTCTTGAAGGCACTAGCAGTATTTCACTTTTTCATTTGAGAGAGAGGGAGGGCGAGAGATGTAGTAGATGATGAAGATTACAGTAGTAATTGACACAATGGTTTAACATGCCACTGGGATAGTGTATAAAGCCTTCTGCCTTTGAAAACTGCAGTTCAGCTACCGCTGTTTGGGAACATGAACAGTGATGGAATTTACTTTTTTTCTAACTTATTTGATGGAATCCAGATGAGAGGAAATGATATTTCAGTCATGTGAACCACTCACTGAAACTACCAAATATCAGTATGCAACTCCTTGCTAGTGATATTCCAGCCTAAAACTGGAAGCAAAAAGAAGTTTTAGATGAAGAAGTCTGTTGCCATGGTGCACACCATTCCAGCAAGTTACATTTATAGATAATTTATCTCAAATAAATTACCATTCTTTTGCTCTATGAAGAACTATTAATGAGATGTGCTTCTTGTTTTCAGTTATGTGTTTTCATAATGAGTATTTATGACTTTATATTTTATTTAAGTTTAAGGATTAAAACCTCATGTACAGCCACAGTGGTTTTTTACTTGTATGAAAGCAAAATGCACTTAGGAAGTGTATTTCTTTGTGTGAGTGTGATAGTAGCCAAGCCCCTTTAACTGCTGACTGCCATCTTTCTTCACTCTATTCACTTACTACACTCTTTCAAATCCTTCAGTTCACATCAGATGCTGACTGAGCTCTTGCAGCACACTAAGGCATCAGGAAGCCAACCTGGCCACCAAAATGAAAGTGCCTTTGATAACTTAATATGGTGAAATTACTCAGTGATGGGCCTGATGATGGTATCAAAACCATAAAAAAGGGTAGGGCAGGGCCAGAATTAACCTTTAGCAAAGCTATCTTTGAGGGATATCTTTTATATGTATTTGGTATGTTCAGCTTGGAATCTGCAGCCCAATTTACATATTTGGGCTCATTCAGAAGGTAGCACTATTCAAAAAAAGTATTTTTACCTGGCAATGGGTGGCTCTGTACCAAAAAGGATTTCATTGATGTAGGATGTCCTGCCTGAATCAGTTACTGGTAAGAACTGTGGAAAACCCAAAAGTTAATTTATGTCATCAGAAGCAGAAATGCAACTGAGAAAGGGTAACCTAAAGTAAGCTTTTACCACAAGTCAACAGTCATTTTGTAGAAGTGGTGGGTCTTGTTTGAAAAGAAAATGCATTTAATTTCTCAGTATCTCTTCAAATTATTTAGAAACTTGCCAGTAACTGGAACACAGGCATAGCTCTGAGCACAGATCAAAGTGCGAGATAGTTCTCGGGCATGTTATTGTTTCATATTTCTTTCACTGAATATAGCAGGCAATATCCTAAGTTGTGCATTTTTGGCAGAATGAGCTAATATTCTTTCACTTTAAAATCTTTCAAGTATTAGGGACAGACAGACCCCACGGATGTCTTTGCCCAGGGGTTGGCATTTGAGAAATGGAATAGAGGTGAGGGACTTCATACCAAAAGCTTGAGGTCCTTCACAGGTTGGTGGAGATGTCTTTGGCTGAAGTCCAGTGTCTGGTTTGGAAACTTGCTGGTACTGGTCTGTGACAGTTGGCTAATGTTGGCAACTGTTTGCCAGAACTTTCATGGCATCCACGTGGAAAATGTGAATTTCCCCACCGCCGCCCCCCCCCTCCCACCCCCCCCCCCCCACCCCCCCACCCCCCTCCCCTCACCCCCACC
>WTSP01001264.1:98143-122378 GCA_025331215.1 Actenoides lindsayi | reverse complement strand
AAAAAAAAAAAAAAAAAAAAAAAAAAAAAAAAAAAAAAAAAAAAAAAAAAAAAAAAAAAAAAAAAAAAAAAAAAGGAGGAATGGAATGAGCTTAGTTGCCTGGTTGTCTTATGCAAGACTCTAGTGTTGTTTTGAAGTTATGAATAAAAGAAGATAAAATTGTGAAGAGTTAAAGCTGCTTTTAAAAAAAACCTTCTGCTATATAATCCACTGTTTAATGACCAGACAATTCAAAGTTAAGTTAGAGAATAGTCATTGCATGCACTTTCTTCAAAGTTTCAAGTTTATACAATATAAAAGTCTTGGATAATGATAAGCCCTAGAAAGCTCATAGGTGTTTGTAGATCTTTTTATTTTTTTTTCCAATATGACCTTCTCCTACTCTATTCATGAACACAATATATTCAAGATTGAAGAAACAAGCACACCTCAGAAGTCAACAATGTGCCATTCTTCACAAAAAAATGTGTACCTTCTCTGTCTCCAGCAGAACCTTAGAGTGAGTGGGAGGCTAAACATAATATGCTCCCAGAGTCACCATTTATGCTAGCACAAAGGGCAAGCTGAATCAAGAATTCTGGTCTCAGCTTCACTCTCTCCTGTCTGTCTTCCACTTAAGCACAGGGAGAGATCAAAGACAGTTCACTGAGGTGATTCAAATGACTATGAATGTGGATATATAATTTCTGCTCTGGCTTTGCATGTTATACAATGTTCAGATGATAGCAAGAATGCTCTCATTACTGTTTCAACATTCCTAGCAGTTACTCTCAATGATATCTATTCCACCTTTCTATGCTACTATGCCAGTCTCTTCCCTACTTTACCTCCTTCAGAGGAGGATGACTAGACTAAAGAGTTAACAGTAAAAAATTACTGAAGTAACCAGAGCTGGTGAAGAAAAAGCATATGGTGACTATGATTAGTTCCTACCTGTCTTTCATCACAGAAGATGCTACATCTTTGTCAGATTCTTGTCTGCAGTGAGTATCATGGACTTGATTTCAAATCTAAGCATCTGTAACTTCTGCTGATTTCTACTATAGCAGTAGATGACAACCCTGAAAAAGAGGTCTAATAAAAATTGTGAATCCAGGTGGGAATTGACTTGGAAATTCAAGCTGACTGATAAGTTTTCATATATGATTGTACACTATTGCTTTACAGACCATAAGCTGAAACAAAAGCTTGTTGCATAATGATTTCTATCTCTTTTGAGAGTCACAGGTTATAAATCTCTTTTCCTACTGCTTTCATTGTAGTTCAAATCCACTGAAAAAACAGTGGAGATGCTTCTGACTTACAGTGTCATAAGAAAGGGAAGAATCACCATTAGAAGGCAAGCAGTTACAAAACCCTTGTATTTTCTTGCCATGGAAGCATAGATCTCATCCTCTTAGTCTAACATGGACAATTGCTCTCCCATTTTTACAAAGGAAACAGACAAACCACCAAGGTATTGTTTACAAATCTAATTGCATTTTCAGAACTTATGGGAAAACTGATGCCAAAACAACATCATGAACACCTTAGTACGTGCTATGAAGACTGCATACTGATGTTACTTCAGTATGCGATTACTCTAAGGCAGAAGTGTACTCAAGGTACAAGCATTTCCTCTAACTTAGGCAGTTTCGGAAGCAGCATTCTTGAGAATTGCATCAGTTTTCTTCTCACACATTTTTTGTTTGAATGCTAAATAAGGAGCAAAAAAGGTGAAAGGGGAAATGCCACGTACCATTCTTTGTATGTCAATTACTTACTCTGATCAATAAAAACTACTCACTTTTAAAAAAAAATTTGAATTTACAATTTGAGTAAGGAACAAGACAGCACCAGAGACTGAAAAGGGTGACTATAGTAGTTCTTTACATGTATCATTAGTGGATTTATGTGATGGATAAGAGAAACCAATATGATAATAAATCTAGCTATTTTCCCGTCTTAGCACTATCTAAGCATTTTTGCTCAAAGTACTTTCACATTTTTCTATCCTAGCTCCTTGTCTTTCTGGAAGTCCCTTATATATTTGGTAGAACTTCAAAAACTCCTTTGCATTAGGGTGCGATCAAAGGATCTTGCTTGATCACATAACAATTCATGTTCTTGCTTGGCTCTTTAGCAAGCCATTTGGGAGAAAAATTACAAGACAGGTTGTCAGTCTTCCAAGAAAGGAAGCAGAAAATTTCTCCATTCCCACTCTACACTCCTATCTAGAACTTTATCCTCTGCTATTAGGATTTTCCTCACCTTCAGTGAGGAAAGGAGAGGGTTTTGTATCCCAGTCTCGTAATAGAAACATTTTTTAATCAGGGAAACCTGGGAAGAAATGACAGCAAAATTATTCTGTTCCTGAACTGGAAAATTCACATTTCACAGGATATTCTGACATTTGAAAAGTTATTTTCTGGAAGAAAAGACAATCTCATACATTTACATATTCACAGGAGAGAGAATTCAACACTCTTTGGAAAGTCCTGCTTCAAGATACAACAAAAGATCCAAGTGGCCCCTTGTCCCCAGAGAATCAAGGGAATTCCAGCTTGTCAGATTCCTCCATTCCATATTCTAAGTTTACATTTAGTATTCAATACTGTCCCACACATCCTGGTCTCTAAAATGGAAAGACATGGATTTGATGGATGGACCACTAGGTGGATAAGGAATTGGCTAGATGATCGCATACAAAGAGTTGCAGTCAATGACTCGATGGCAGAGTGGACACCAGTAACAAGTGCTGTTCCTCCGGGATCAGTATTGGGACCAGTGCTGTTTAACTTCTGTCAGTGACATGGACAGGGAGATTGAGTGCACCCTCAGCAAGATTGCGGACAACACCAAGCTGTGTGGTGTGATTGACATGTTGCAGGGAAGAGATGCCATCCAGAGGGATCTCGACAGGCTTGAGAAGTGGACCTATGCCAACCTCATGAAGTACAACAAGACCAAGTGCAAGATCCCTTGGACCTTATTAATGTCTATAGATATCTGAAGGGTGGCTGTCAAATGGAAGGAGCCAATCTCTTTTCTGTAGTGCACAGAAATAGGACAAGGCACAATGGGTATAAACTTGAGCATAGAAGGTTCCACCTCAACACGAGGAGGAATTTCTTTACTGTGAGGGTGATGGAGCACTGGAACAGGCTTCCCAGAGAGGTTGTGGAGTCACCTTCTCTAGAGACTTTCAAAACCCATCTGGATGTGTTCCTGTGCGACATGCCCTAGATGATCCTGCTTTAGCAGGGAGTTTGGACTCAATGATCTCTAGAGGTCCCTTCCAACCCCTAACATTCTATGATTCTATGATGATCCTGCACCTGGGTCAGTTGGGAAAATCCCAAGCACTAATACAGGCGGGATGATGAGTGTACTGAGAGCAATCCTGAGGAGAAAGATTTGGGAGTAATGGTTGTTGATTTAATATGAACCCACAATGTGTGCTGATAGCCCAGAAAGCCAACCATATCCTGGGCTATATCAAAAGAGGTGTGGCCAGCAGGTCGAGGGAGCTGACTCTGCTCTTGTGAGACCTCAACTGGAGTACTGCGTCCACCTCTGGAGCCCCCAGTACAAGAATGACATGGATCTGTTGGAGCAGGTTCAGAGGAGGGCTATGAAGATGATCAGAGTGCTGGAACACCTATCCTGTGAGGACAGTCTAAGACGGTTGGGCTTATTGAGCCTGGAGAAGAGAAGGCTCTGGGGAGACCTTATAGAAGCCAACCAGTATCTGAAGGGGGGTCTACAAGAAGTCTGGGAAGGGACTTTTTACAAAGGCCTGTACTGATAGCATGAGGGGTAATGGTTTGAAACTAGAAGAAGGTAGATTTAGATTGTAAATAAGAAAGAAATTCTTCATTATTAGGGTGGTGAGATGCTTGAACAGGTTGCCCAGGGAAGTTGTGGATTCTCCATCACCGGATGTGTTCAAGGCCAGGCTCGATGGGGCTTTGAGCAACCTGCTCTAGTGTGAGGTGTCCCTGCCCTAAGGTCTCTTCCAACCCAAATTGTTCTATGATTGTATGATTTAGGATCACCATATTTCAGGAGTACTCCCCAGGCAGGTACCTTGGAAATAGGCTCTTCACTTCTACAGGATGTGGAAAATGACTTCAGTTTATAGGATGCAGGAAGACTAGGGGAACTGATCAAATTATTGTTCATCAAAATTGAAAAGAAGAAAAAAATACAGTTTAACTGACATTAATATAATGCCAGAGGATTTAAAGATAGTAAAGAGAATTATTGGTCTCTTAGTGCACTGCAGGGACAAAGGCACTCATGGTTATTAGAAGAATTTATTTCTAGTCTTGCAGACTCCCACAGTGTCTATTAAAGAGTATCAATTCAGAAATGCAGAAACATTTGCTTCTTTCTGTTACCAACCACTACGGTGCTTGTCATTAATCACTCTGACAACATGAAAATGCAACATTATTCTGTTAAGTATTTCTATGCCGTCTGTTTTTTCACCAATCTAGCATGTTGTCAAATGTTATAAACAGAGATAAAGTACACAGGTATGTGTAGTGCAAAATGAAAAACAGAAAATTCTTAAAGGAATTATAATTAAAATGTGTTTGAGCCTGGGGTATCTGTATTGGAGGTTTAAGTTTTCTAATTTCATCTTCTTGCTTGATTTTATATTAAAATAATGGCTTCTAAAAATAATATTCATTGTAAGATGCTAACCAGTTTTTGACTGTTTTGGAAAACCAGGAATAATTTTTCCACAGTTTAAAAATCTTGATGTAAATCCTTAATCCCACCATTTCTACAATGAAATCAGAGGGAAAATAGAAATAAGTCAGGAAGGATGGAAGAGCCTTAAGAAGTCCAGAGAAAAAGATTCCTGTAACAGTAAGTGTGTGTGCTACATTTTTGCTGTACCCAAAGGCCTGTGAATCAGAAAGGAAAAAAACAAGTCAGTGATTCCCCAGATTTATGTTTTATCTCAGTTTCCAGCTAGTCAGAGGGTATCTTGTATTCTGACAGAAAGAGAAAATACACTGGAAAGACAGAAAAAGCAATTTTCATGTTAGTTTGTTTTGTACACCCCTGAGAGCACTTTCACTACAAAACTGCCCCCTAGTGGGGTACCCACCATGGTCCTTCAGTTTTTTACAAGGAGACCAGGCAACTTTCCTGCAGTGCAGTTCTCTGCTGTGCCTAATCTTGCCTTGGAGACTGTTAAAGACTGCTGCTTCTCAGATACAACATGCAGAAAGAAGGGAAAAAAGGTGGGGGGGGGGGGGGGGGGGAAGGAAAAATATTCCCAAAACGTAAGTGAAGACTGCAGTCTTTTCTAAAGCAGGAAAAAAATCCACAACACGAAGTATACTCTGACAATATTTTCCCTCCTCGTTAAAATGCCAATAATTTCCAAACACTTTAGTATTTCTAACACCTACTGTCACAGTATCTCAGCCACTCTGTATGCTCATAAAGACAGTAATGGAGAGAAATGGTGCTCTTGTGGGTACAAGGCTGGGATGAAATTCAAAGTTCTCTTCTTGGAATATCAGAATATTTGTATCTGACCTTAAAAAATCATTTGAATACCACAGCTATTCCTGTCTTATTTTAAAAAAATGACAATAATATATTTTCATAGGATGCTGCGAGTTTATTTAGCCATACTTGTGAGGGAAATTAATTAAGAGGCAGGGAAATTAATTAAATGGCTAATAGGATTATATATGGAATTAATTTAAGAACTACTTAATTTGTAGGACAGCTTTCATTATTGATTATGATATCTTCATATATCATTATAAACCATATGACATCTGAGTAGAAATGTCTTGTGTTACACAGCCAGAAATCATTACGGAAGGTTTTGTCAGAGGGCAGTAGTCAGGGGTGAATCTCATGCGTCATGAGAGAACAATGTGTCTTGAATGGCCCTACAGCACCATGACTTACAACTTGAATTGCAGAATGTGTACCATTTAGGAAGACATAATACTTCAGAACCTTACAAAGGGCAGAGTTTGGCCATGAAATAGAAAAATATTCAACAATTATCTTGATGACCCTTAGGAAACTCTGTTACTCAGCAAAACCTGCAAATTATTTTGATTTTTATTATTTCTTAGTACTACACAGGAAGAATTTACAGTTAGTGTGTTTACATGCTATAATACAAAGCCTATATTAAGCACAGAAGCATGTTAACAGAAATTTCAGCAAAAAGATTAATAATGAAACAACCTCCCGTGGTTCAACTTGAGAGAAAATAGGTTGAAGTTGAACCAGGGGAGGCTCAGGCAGGATATTAAGAAGCATTTCTTTACAGAAAGGGTTGTCAGGCATTGGAATGGCCTGCCCAGGAAGATGATGGAGTGACCATCCCTGAAAGTGTTTAAGAACTGGGTAGATGTTGTGCTTAAGGACATGGTTTAGTGGTTTTGATAGGGCTAGGAATAAGGATGAACTTGATGATCTTGAAGTGTCTCTTCCAGACAAAACTACTCTATGATTCTAATTTAAACTTTTTTCCAGCCTACATCCCTAAACTATTATTCTCCTGAGTTAATGAGTTCAGACTTTTACTATTTCAGATGCAATGACAGTTCTGGAAGTGGAGATTTACTGTTTTTGTCAGTATCTTCTTTCCAAATACCTTTTTTTTTATTCTTAAAAGTGACAATTTTATCATATTAAAAGCTTTAAAAGCACCTAGATTTTGGTATGCAGTTCTGAGATAACAGATGAAACCTGTGACAACTACTGAATAAATAGTAATTACACAAGTCCTAGTCATCTGAATTCTATAAATGTGCTGGCTTATTCTAAACAACTATTGAAACTATGATCTTACGGATTTTTTGTGGGGTTTTTTCTTTGAGAACAGAAATATAAGCACTTCCTTCTACTTTGGGCAATATACGCCATAAATAGTTAATTTTATGGCTGTTGAAAGAACATTTAGAATATTCTTCAGCTGCATTTTCCTTATATTTTGTTTTTCAATAACTATACCGACTGATTGACTCACAGGACCTGACACTCCTCATAGTTAAATTTCTGCAAGAGGATGTGACTCTCAGTGAAAAGTATGTTATTGTAACACAAGGCAGTTTAAGTAATCAGGATCACTGCAAAAGACAAAAGGGAATAGGGAAAAAGTAAAATCACTTCTTGGCCAGGAAGCAGGAACAAGCTACTAATTTCTTAGGCTGCCATTAAACAATTGGCTAAAAATGTTTAATTTTAAGCCAACAAGGCCAATTCACACATTTTATATGTTTGGAGGTTTCACTTTAAGCTCTTCAATGTGGGCCAGTAGACTAAATGTTTAGTTGCAGTTGAAGCACTTTAGGTGCATTCCTAGAGCATATCTTCTGAATTTGTTTAATCTAACAGAAGTCCAATTCAGTTGCTCAGGGAGCCTTTCTCAGCATGAATCAAATCATGGTGGGGACAATCAGAAGATCAGTTTCAAAAATTCTCTTCTGATCTGAACTAGAAGAGTAATGTGTCAGATAGAACACTTAAAGACCTCCTATTGCCCTGGAAAACCTCCATATAAGTGAATGCTCTTGAGCCCTGTATCTCAAGACTAAAGTCACAAAACCACTCATAGAACTAAGGTTTATGGCATTCAAGTGTTATGCATATGTCTGTTTTAACCTGAAGCCACTATACTTCCAGTTCTGCATAATTAAGTGCTGTATCTGTCAGTAAAGTGTGGACCACAAGCTTGCAACAACACAGTTTGGGAACTGGTTTGCTAGGAAGTGGCTCTGCAAAATGGATCGGAGTTCCTGTGAGCAGCAAGCAGAACATGAGCCAGCAGTATGCCCTGTCAGCAAAGATGACCAAGTATATCTTGGGCTGAATTAGCAGCAGCACAGCCAGCAGATTGACAGAAAATATTGCCCCTCTTCACTCATCACTTATCAGAACACATCTAGACACTATACCCAATTTAGGGCGTGTCAGTACAGACAAACTGAACTGAGCTCAGCAGGGTACCACCAAGCAAGTACTTAGACTGTGGGAACTGGACAAAGAGATGGCTTCAGGGAACCCAAAAGCAGCCTTCCACATCTACGAGGAGGTCATTGAAATGACACAGCAAGCATCTTTCCAGGGGTGGATGGGGGGAGGATGAAAGACAACAGGGATAAAGGCAAATGAGTGTTTCAGCCTAGGTATAAGGAAAAAAAAACCACAACAAAAACCCATGAGACCAGTGAAATTGTGGAACAGGTTTCCAAGAGGTCGTGCAGCCTCTATTGTTGGAGGTCTTTAAGATCTGCCTGGCTAAAGCCTCGAGAAACCTGGTCAGGTAGTGTTGACCCTGCTTTGTGCAGGGTGTTAGACCAGGAGAGTTCCTGAGGTCCCTTCCAATCTGAATTACTCTGTAATTCTATGACACTGATTAAAGAAATGAAAATTACCTGTAAATCACCATAGATAGATCTTACATAACACTTTGCTCAGCAGCTTGGGAAGGATGGAAAATGAAAGAGCAAGGTGTAATCACAAAGTAGTAAGTTCCTAAAAGGGATTCTACTGAATTTCTTTATGACTAACAGGCTAAGCAAATAAAAGATATATTTTCCTTCAATTTTTCACCTAAGGAAATGAGACTTCAGTGATTGTGCTGTCCATCACTCATTTCCATCAACAAGTTTTCTAGCCTTTTCAGTTATTTTCAACCAAATCTGACAGGGAAGTATCAATCTGAAAGGTAATTGTGTTGTTATAGGATTTTGAAAAATTGGTTGCTGGAGAGAGGAAAGAACACCCTATTTGTTTTACCACTCCAGAAAGACAAGTTAAGGGTCACTGTGGTCCATTTTGTTTGGCATATCTATTCCATCCATCCAGTTAATAGATGCACAGATCCGAAATATAGGTATACTCTGTATTCTATGAGAAGCATATGTGAATATTTCTCGTTTTCCAAACCTGGTGCCCCACTTCTTTTTAATTTTGCTGCTATCATACAAGACTTTTGGACAGGAAGAATAAATCAGATCATCTGCCCAGAACTGAGGCTGTACAATTTCACAGTATTATCTTCATGTTGCCCTAATAGATAGAGAATTGCCTCAAGGTCTTAATGAAGTTATTACTAAACCAAATTTTCCTGAGTGATATCAGGCATAATGATATAGGAGAACAGCAAAATAATTGTCACTTTTATTTTATTTTAGTGTAACTTCTGAAAGAACATTTTCAACCTTATGCTATGAATTAATCCATCTTTTACTGGAAAAAGAAACTGGATACTTAAGATAATTACCAATCATATGAAATAGCTTAAAATGAAAGTCTAATTTAAAAGGAAATTATATATTCCAGGAAGCAACAAAGAATATCACATCAGAAAGAACTACTTGCAATGGATCAATAGTATTGTCCCCCCAAAATAACAATAAACAGAAAACAGGCATTTTGCTTTATTTAACAGAAAATCTCTGGAACATTCTGCTTCAATTTATGAAGAGAATTTTTTTTCTATGTTAGATAAAACTATATTTGTGGTTCCCCAGATAAATAAATACAAGAATAAATTAATCTCAAGGGTACAAATTTTTCTGGAACACATACTACTCTAGCAATGCATAGTGTATTTAGTGCTATAAGAATGAGCCAATGCAAACTTTTTTTTTTTCAGGTTGATTCCCATAATATTCTGGATCAAACCACATGTATTGGCTGGATTTTGCCCAAATCACCTCAAATGCTGACTTGCCCTTGAAGAAAAGGAAATTTGAAAGCTGATCAACTCTACTGAATTACTGAAGGTAACCAGGACAAAAGATTGAGTCTCAAGACTTTTAGTACCAAGTCTATGACTACCACAAAGCTTACTGCTTTCTACTCCAAACATAATGTGTGTCTTTGTCTCTTTGGCACATAGGGGTGTAAGTAAAACATTTAATAAAAGAAAAAAAATGCATTCAAACTGCCTTGGAGGAAGAAAGAGAAAATGATATTTTTAGACTATAGCTACAATGTGAACACAACTGAGAAACGACAATGATGAAAACTATATAAAATGGAAAACTGTAACTTCTGACTTTAGCTACAAATGTTAAAAGACTAGGCTCCCTCTACTGTCAAAAAATGCTCTCCCAGGAGGTACTTAAATTAGGTGTACACTTTACCATAGCAACAGGAGAGCAGCAGTTCCTTAAAAGCATCAAGGGAATTATACAAATGAGCTCACTTTAGTACATCCAAGATGCTTTGAACCTAATGGCATTTCCTGCAACATCATCCTTCATTCAGTGCACAGTTGACCCAGCTAAATATTCACCCAGCTAAAAAATTATTACACAGCACAATGTAATGATTCAATACCAACAGTGAAAGCATACCTCAACTGTCAACACTTACAGAAAGTAACAGAAGTCATCACAAATAAAGTTTCAGACCTGAGGATATACTGCAACTTTCTTAGACTATGGCTGCACAGATGGATGTAGCTAAGCATGAATGAGCACTGCCAGTGTTTTGAGATAGTTGGACATAAATCAGTACTATCTGTGAAATTACATAGCTGCACTAACATAACATTGTCCCTAAAGCAAGTATATCCTGCATTTCAGATGGTTCTCATAGCTTATGACACTGATCAAACGTCATACTATTTTTTATATCTGACATGAAGGCCCAAGACCGTTCATATCAACAGGTCAGAGCCTATTTTCTCCTACGCATGTTTGTCTTCATACATATTCACATTCCCATAGTTCTACAGCCCACATTTCACGACTAAACCATAACATTTCCCAGACATTTCAGTGAAATTCTTTTAGTTTGTACAGCAGAAAAATTCACTACAATAATTCTTATATGAATGTAATGTTTTTTTGTCAGAGCATTTTACAGTAAAGTTATGCTAAGTTATGCTAATTGTCAGGCTTGGGGGTTGCTGATTTTAAAAAAATTCAAGATTCTTTTTCAGCTGAAACATCTTCATAGCACAGACATATGCTATTTCATATGAGGTAACTAGATCTATTTATTAAAAGAAATTCTGAATTAGTTATTTCCACCTCATCTTACTACACAGACACCTTAAATTCCCATTTAGTCAAGAATTGTCTGTTAAGCTTTAAAACCACCTGTATGACAGTGATTTAACAAACATGACTCTCTTCCCAAAAGCTACAGTATTATTTCACATCCTGCATCAAATTTGCTATTTAAGCTTTAAAAAATAATTTAAAATTTCATTTGTAGCTATTCCATTTGAAAGATGTTCTTATATACACTGCTCTATGAAAAGAGACATTTTAATGGCCTTATATAAGGCAAAAGTGTGTTCCATCTTATGCTGTAAATTAAATTTTTCTAGTTATAAACAAAGCAACAAAAATATTCCCATGCATTTTAGGGTTCTTTGCACTATTAGTATTGTCAGAAAGCCTTATCTAGATTGCCTATAATAAAAACATTTATACATTGTACTATATCTGCTTATTATATATTATTTTCTACCTATTTCCAAGCAATTAAAGAACCAATGATTTTACCAATATGTTAAATTGATGGTGTGATATTACGGGGGTAAAAATAAGTGGCAAATCTGCTGCAAGAATTATACTATAAGACAACTGCCATAAAGAGTATTTCTATACTGTAAGTATGGCAAGGAAATAAATCAACAACTAATGTTGGCTGTAAGAGTCAAGTATTAAAAGCTGTCTTCATTCTGCTCTTTTCATTATCTAGATGAATATTTTAAGTTTCTGTGAAAGAAAGCAAGAAAAAGAAGAGGATGAACTAATCTGTTCTGGTTTTCACTTTTAGCTGCTGGTAGATGTTAAACCACAACAATCTTGAATACTGAGCCAAGGGTAAGGCTAATAACAAGACCAGAAATATGTGATTGGACACATAGATGAGGGAACAGACACTATTTCTGCCTTGCTCTCAGAATACCTTGGCCTTCCACAACTTGTTTTTCTCCCTATACTGAAACAAAGCCAGTTAGCCTTCATTCTTGTAGTTCACTTTGTCAGAGTTAAGGCAGGGAACAAATAAATGCTGACTGGGCTTAGCAAAAAAGAGATATATAACAACAAGTTTAGATATAAGTTAAATGACATTGTTTCAATATACTTTCTAGGTTAAGATTAATCTCCCCTAATTTTATCTATCTAAAAGTAATGTGTCTAGTCTTATCTCATCTACTATCCCTGAAGAGTCAGTGGATCCACTATATAGTGCAACAGACAGTTAGTTCCCTGTGAAAGAATTGCCTGGAGGTATTTAAATGAGAAGGAATCCAGACAAGTACTGTGAAATAACTAACTAAAACTTGGATAACTAAAGATACGTCAGATGACACATCTTTAATGACTTTACATTTGCAGAACATTGCTGGTGCTACAGATGGAAACTGGGAATCCACAACTGAGAAACTTGGATACAGAAAACATAAATGGCCTAAATGGCCCCCTAGGATATCTAGTCAATAATGAATGACTCACCTAAAGTAATTTTATTTTTGTGTTCCTTAAGATAGATTTGATAGTCAAAGCTACAAAACCCACTTTTTAAAGGTTCTAAAAGTGACTGGTTTATCCTTTGTTTTAAGTTTGGATGGTTCAGTGTTTGTAAGGTTAAACAGTTGTATGATAGACAGTCACAGGAGGATTGTAAACGTAGTTTTATAGTGGAATGTTAATGAGAAATCCATACAAGATTGGCACAGGTTCATTAAGAGTTGTGCCCCTTTGAAGTAAGAGGTGCAAGGTGTCTTCAAGCATCAAGGTTTCTAGAAATCTATATTCAGGCAAGTAGATTTCCTCAGTATTTTAATACTACCTGGTTTTGCACTTGCCATCTGTTTATAGATATTACTCCAAGATGATATCTTACTCTGAAAAGAGAACTATACTCTAAATACATCACTTGGACTGAATCCAGGTGTCTTAGTATCATAACTATATATTTTTATCTAAGCAAGCACAACACAGATTCAGGTACCATAGATAGGCAAGTCCTCAAGGCTTACTGGTGTCTGGTTCTGCAGCTGTACAAGACATATTCAAGTTACTTAATTTTTTAAAAATGTCTTCCATTTCTTTTTCCTAATATCTTGATCTAAGCATTGGGTTAGTTCTCGACAGAATATATTAGTAAAGGATTACAACATCTGCTACGATGTGGTGGTAGAAATATGACCACAAAATATTATTTCTCTGACAATTAATAGATTCTTTATGTATAATACTTTATTTCATTAGGTCTTATCACGCTAATCAACATCTAATTTAAGGCTATTCAGGAACAGTTGATAGTTGGAGTGTCATCCAAAAATGAAAATCATTCTTAGTATAAGCCTAGTTCTTTATGGACTGCTCTTGCTACTATAAAAATTATTAGTTGTTTGTGACTTTTCTGAAGTCATTATTCTATTCCTGTACCATTATTAAGATTTGGGATCTTTTCTGATACAAAACTGGTGTATCAATTTTTTTTCTTGGTTTTTTTTTTTTTTCCAGAATTAACAAGAAACACTTTGTAAAGATAAATGGTATCAACTTGCACACATTCTCTCATAACTTTTAATTTTTAGTAGATTTTGGATTAATTAGAAGAGCATAAATCTGATCTATATGCTATGGAAGACAATTCTTTTAAAAGACATGAAAAAGGCAAAAATTAGTTGCCTGAAAATTAATATGAGGAATCCATTCAAATTTTAACTCATAGTCAAGAAACACTTCCAAAAACATTCAAGGGCTACAATATCCGTAAAATGTAAGTAATTTTTAAATTATATTCTCTTGACTGGTTTTCTATTTTTCCTGTCTTGTTCTTTCTGTTTTCTTTTTTTTTTTTTTTTTCTTCTTAATGTTCTCTGTGAGTGACATGCAACTGGTACAGAAATATTTAAAATTAATTTATTGTCAGTCTAGTCTGGAAAAATTTGTTGCACTTTATTGATTTCTGGTACTGTTAGAAAGGACTACTTTTAGGGAGCATGTCTTATTCATGGAAACAAGACTAAGGCATAAATATCCTGGGAAGACAGTATCCTGACAAGAGAAACAAGGTCTTCCACAAGATAAAATAAATAGTTATAGAAGACAGTAATTTAAAAATCTAGTTTCTATTATGTATTGAATAATATATAATTTTTTTCCAAATATTATCTGTTCTTATTGAAGACCTATAGGGATCTGGTGTTACTATCACTTCCTAAATAGTCATGACTAATGCAAAAAAGCCACTATCTAAGGCTGCTGCAAAGAAGGAGACTATTGCTAAATTTTGGTACAAGGACTGAAAAATCTATGGCATCTGAATGGTTATTCTTACTGGAACTGTAATGTAACCCTACCTAACAAAATTCAAATTATATTATCTTAATGTGAGTACTGGAAAAGATAACAAATAATTTAGTAATCTGAAAGCAAAGGTTGAAGGTATAAATGAAATCATAAATTACTCCTTAGCTCTCAAAAGACAAATCATGCCCCTACTGCTGTTTCCTGGAGTTTGCTGTGCACTCAGAAAGCTAAAACCAAAGAGACAAATTCCACTTGGTGTAAGACAGTATCACCTGCATATATCTATTGGAAACACAACCAAGTACCATGTTCTGAAATTAATTTGTAAAGAAAATAAACTCACTCCTATGAAATAACCATGGTAGATCTAGGTTTTACTTAAAAAATTCATCAACTGATGACTAGTGACTCAATGAGGTAGTGAAAAAAGTTTTCATTCATCCTAAGTTTCTAAAACAACTGAAAGAGTACACTAGTATGATCACACTGCTTTTGCTTATAGTTTTTCAGTGAAACACTGCTCATTATCTTACAGTAAGTACAGTACGAACACATTCAAATACAGGAAACACTGAAGTGACAATGTGAAACAAAGTTTTCAAATGCTGTAGAACTGGACTTGTAAAGCTATTTGAGTATCATCATAATGAATTTCTGTCACACTGACACATGCTCTGCTGTAAAACAAACTGAAAATCTATTTTGATTTCTAATTAAAAGGAAATCACTATAAAGTTAATTACAAAGTGCCTAGATATGAGTCAGGGCTTCCAGGAAATCTATTTCACATAAAATAATTCAACATGAATGTTCCTATTGATTTCTATGAGATTTAGAGTAAGCTCGGTGCTAGTAACTACAGGGGTAATGAAAATTATTTTGCACTTCCATATTTCGTGGTGATGATTGACTTAGCATTTACTTAAATAATAATTTCCATGTTACTACAGTCCTTTGATTACTTAAAACCAATATTCAGAAATGAACTTAGCATAGTATATTTGTTTCTGTAACCTTTCAAACATGGAATACTCACATTCACTTATACATATTCCCTTGAAAGCAAGACAGAGCTCCAATAATAATTCCAAAACTGTACCAAAAGATCATGATCAATAGCATATTTCATAAAAACAGCTTGATCCCTGTCTCAAGGACAGACTTACACTGATATTTTCACCCCTAACAGACAAAAATGCTGAAGGCCATATTGTCTTCCTTTATCTCCTCCCTACATTTCTGTGCAGTCCAAATGCACCTCACAAAACTGCAGAAGCTATAGGGATCATCGAAGTCCAAATGAAACACTGAAACAATGACATAAGAAGATCAACACAAAAAGATTTCAAAGAAAATGAAAGGCCTGCAATTTCAGACAACAGTCAAGCTTATTATCACCTTGAGTTGCTGTTCATCATACTAAAAGTATGACTCCACCAGGCAAAAGTCAGCTGGAGGGTAATCATACTTTTCACTTCTCTAGTGCCTTTATCTGATGACCTCAAAATACTTGACAAGCATTCACCCATTTCACCTCAAAATACTTTCTGCTGCTGGCTAAATATCACTGTAATCTAAATAAGGGATAACTGAGTGGCCGTGCTGGTGGTCCAAGCTTTCAGCTAGCAGTAAATTGCTTTTCTTGCTACATACTAATGGTAGAAAATGCATATGGTGAGATTCCAAAGATTTATCAGAGCTTGGTCTACTATGCCAGTAAGAGTTTGGGCAAAGCCAGTCTCTGGGAAGAGCACAACATCAAGTATGTCCAGTTTTTATATCTGTGGGAGAAGCTTGGCTCCAGTCTCTGCTTCTAAGGTTCTTCACTGTTGTATATAGCATCACAGCAAATGTAAGAATCACATCAGAGGCAGGCTTACTTTTAAAAAAGCATTATGCATGGGAAAATCTGGAAACTTTACCAGATTATAAATCTGCCTCAGTATCTCACACTTGAAATGTTGAGACAAGGCAGAGATGACATGCATGTTTTTTACTATGATTCTCTCTGATTATTATTTTTTTAAAACTTTACCCTCTCTCTCCAACAACTTAAAGTCAAATCTAGTGACTGGCTAGCAGTGGAAATAATATGTCTGTACAAGTCTGCAATATGACACTTGACCAGTCTAAATAAAAACACAAAAGTTAGCAAGGTTTGGATTGCAGGAAAAAATCAGTGTGGCCTAAACCCACAGGAAGTAGTTTTTTTCTTCTAGTCACTGTTTACATGTTTAGATTCATGTATCTTCTTACTATACAGTGCAATAATTATTTGGACGTTAATTTTTTTTCAGAACAATTATACTGCTTTTAAGAACAGTTTCTGAGATAAGGGGTATTTCTAAAAATATGTCTAGTGTAAGAAGTTATATTCTCATGATTATCAGATTACAAAAACCAGAAATAATATACAAGAAAAATAACAAGTATTATATTGTAAGAGATCACAGCTTTATTTATTATCATTTAAATGTCTTTCTATACTTCTCTTGATTGTCTTGTCTTGCTGTATAATATCTAATATAAAGACCTATAAAAAGATGACAATGGATTTAGAGATACTAACAGTTCTAGATGGGCCCCTTAGACATGTAGTGAGAACTGCTCACGTTACTTTAAGTAGTAGATCCCCTGCAATTAAAAGGGATTTTACTCTGATGCACCCATCAAAGATTCAAATTTTTAAATCAGTTGTACAGGTACAAAAGAGTAAATGACTAATACTGTCTCAGGGTAAAGGTATGTAATTTATAATGACATAGGAATAAATAAGTAATGTCATACCAGACTTTGGTCCAATGCAAGTGATAGTTGGTCAAAATATTTTCAATTTTACAAAAGAGCTCATAAATTAAATTGCAATTCTCTATAAACATTCTATGCTTAGGTAAAAGAAAGTATTATTTGCAACATTAAAAGGTGTATCTACAAAAAGATTACTAGAAAACAATCACCAGCAGTAGGCCGAATGCTGATGGATGCCAACAGAAATATCAGTCTTTAAAAGCTACTTACGCCTGTCGGTCCCTGTACATCTCGTTAACTTTTTCCCATTGAGAATTAAGTTGAGTGAGCTTTTCTTGTATATTTGCCGCTTCCTTTGGTGTAGCATTTTGCAAAGCTGGTATCTTCTTGTTGTGAATAATGTCTGTATGACCCAGCAGTCTCCCCAGGCTATCTTTAATGTTCTGTAATATCAAGATTTTAGAAAAGAAGACCAAAACATTATTTTATAAATATTAAAATAAAATGTTCAGAAGCAAAAGAAAGAGGGAGAAAATGCTAATTAAAAAATAGCTTTGACAATATCAACAGTTTTACAATAAACAAGTAATAATGACTGAAAGCCCATCCTTTATTTGAAATGTTAGTCTAATGTTAGACTTTCTCTCCCTAAAGTTTTCAAAGTTTTTAAAGTTTGGGGTTTTTTTCTCCTTTTCTCTAATGAAAGGTTAACAACTATCAAATTTTCTGCATTAAAACCAATAATTTGGATGATGGAAACATAGATCATAAAAATTTGTACCAAGATAAAGGATCTGATATACTATTTAGACAATAAAAGCCTCAGATAATTCTTGAGATACGTATATTCAAATAGCAGTGTAAAAATAAATGTCTCCCTACTTCATTCAGTGTCATAATATTTATCGGTTTCTTATCATTCTGCTTTTTAATAAATTCTTAATACAGGCATGTACCTGTCTCACTGAAACTGCTGCACAGAGAAAGGAATATTTTTTGGATAAAAATCTACAGCCATATGCAGCTTTTATCACAGAATCATAGAATCACAGAATGGTTTGGGTTGCAAGGGACCTTTAAAGGTCATCTAGTCCAAACCCTCTGCAATGAGCATGGACATCAAGTTGATCAGGTTGCTCAGAGCCCCATCCAACCTGACCTTGGATCTTTCAAGGGATGGGTTGGGAAGGACCTTCAAAGACCATCTAGTCCAACCCCCTGCCATGGGAAGTGACATCTTTCACTAGATCAGGTTGCTCAAAGTCCCATCCAGCCTGACTTTGAACACTTTCAATAACAGGGAATTCACAACTTCTGTGGCCAATCTTTCTCCAAACATTTCTTCGAACTTCCTAAATTTCCATTGTCACTATGTGTAACTCTTTTACTGTTTTCATCCCTTATTATTCTGAAATACATAAGCCCTAGAATGAATACTGAGAACATGTAGAGGAGAACTTATCAGACCAACAAACCAAAGATTCTTAGTCTTGTTGAACACAAAAACTTTCTCCAGTTGCTGCACGCAACTCTGCAGCAACTTTGTTTTGTTCCAAAGATAAGGGAGAATGCTAATTCGACAGAGTTATGAGAAGTACAAATTGCTAGTTTGTGTGTGAGAAGTTCTTTCACACTATAAGCACTTTTGAAAGGAGACAAGGATTGTGTTATTTTGCAGTAGGCAAAAAAATACTGAGTGGTAAAAAGCCAAAAAAAAAAAAAAAAAAAAAAAGAAAATTAACAAACAGTGTCACAGTGTGGTTGAAGACTGTAGCTTGAATCTGATTGTTCTATCTTACCATTCATAAAAAAAAAAAATAATCAGATTTTCCTTTCCTTCATTTGTGAAGAGCAGGCATAAAATTTGAATAGTACAGGAGAGATTTTGGAGATTACAATGTACCAGAAATAGAAGAAAAAATACCATTAGCATGAGTGGACTCTTCCTCAACCTGTTGCCATTCTTGTCATGGCAGATGAATCCATACAAAGTGTCCCTCAACTATTCTCTCACATGCATTTAGATAGATATGGGAAGTTATCAGTGAACATCTGTGGTTTATTTCCCTTTGAGTGGTTAGGAATAAGAATGTTGTACTTATGTAGGTACAACAGAATTCCAGTCCTCCTGCACACTATCCAATGGAGTTATTAAAGAAAATAAAAGCTGTACTAAGCATTAACTAGCACAATATTCCATCACATTGTTTTGCCTTCCTTGTATTTCCACTAAAAGTTATGCCTCAGATAATTTGGTAAATACAAATGAAAAGTAGAATTGTTTTTTGTTAGTTTCAGTGAGAGACAGAAACACAGCTAGCCAATTCAATTTTGGAAAAAAAACAAAACCAAAACAAACCTATGATAAAACAGGTTTTCATCTATTTTAACTACAACTAGATAAAAAAGATAACTTTGCTTGTTCGGTGTCCTTCTGCTCACCTAGTTTGAAGGACAAGAATTTCATTTATACACAAACACATTACAAAACATATGAGATAGAGGCACAATCCTGCAAACTTCTGCTTAGTGGAATAATCTCAACTATACGAGCTGAAGCCCAGAGTACATTATTGTGATAGCATCTTTTACAGTTAGAAAAAAAAAAATAAAATAAAAATTGTGTTTTTTCTTTTGATAGTTTGTTGCTTTTATTTGTAAAATTTGAAACAGAATTTCAATTCATACATTTAAAAAAGAGATTTCTGATCTTATATCATAAACCTGAAATTACTAGGCTATTTGAAGAGTCTAGTTATCACAAATTATAACAATTTGAATGTAGTTTAAAGCGTAACTTTACTTATGAAAACTTCACACCAAGATTTTACTTTTCAACTTTAATGTTTACTAGTATTACTGAGAAGAAGAAGAGGAGGTATATTCCTTTCTAATAGTTCTCTGTCAGAAATAATGACACCTGACATTTATATTGTAACTTTTATAAAATGCTTAGAATTTAGCGAGTGAAAGTAAACAATAATTAAGCCAGATGCATAAAGTCATTCAAATTGTAAAGAAGAGAGAGTGGCTTGGGGAATTAGCTACACAGAATCACACATAATCATAGCGTGTCAGGGGTTGGAAAAGACCTCTGGAGATCATCTAGTCCAAATCCCCCTCCTAAAGCAGGTTCATCTAGAGCAGGTTAGGAGTTTAATTCCTAACTCCATCAGGAGTTTAGGCAGGTTTTGAAAGTCTCCAGAGAAAAAGACTCCACAACCTCTCTGGACAGCCTGTTCCAGGGCTCCATCACCCTCCCAGCAAAGAAATGTATTCTTATGTTCAGGTGAAATTTCCTGTGTTCCAGTTTGTGCCCATTGCTCCTTGTCCAGTTGCTGGGCACCACAGAAAAGAGTCTTGCCCTTTACAGCCTCTCTTTAGATACTTATAAGCATTGATAAGATCCTCTCTCAGTCTTCCCAAGGCTAAACAGCCCCAGGTCTCTCAGCCATTAATTTCATTGGGATGGCAAACCCCATAAACTTGATACAAAAATGACACTGTGTCAAGTTTCATGTCCCTGGGACATGACCGTTAAAGAAAAAAAAAAAAAAAAAAAGTGTATCTCTTGATGTTTTTTGGTTAAACTCAGAAAACAGTGTTTGGTTTTTCACTATGTAGGTTTCCTAGAATGGAATAAATTAGTTTCTTGAAAGGTATGCAAATGAAACATTCAGCAAGGAAATTTCACCCCTCTGATTCAAATATCCCGTAGTTTTAAATATTTGGGGTTTCATATATGGAATATCACACAGCTTCAGTAACAATTCAGAATGTAAAATAGATATAAAGTAATCCAAAATATATTTCCTTTCATAAACAGTGAGTCACTCTTAATTTGAAGAAATACTCACTCTTCTCAGTGTTATAAAAAAAAAATAAATTGATGAATGACCTCTTCTATTAAGACACCAATTACTCTTAACTCTCCAAAAGTCTCATCAATTTAGTCTCTTCTTACATAGGCCTTTTTTATATGTCTCTGACCTTTGTTTTGCCCTTGTCTGAATACATTCTAATTATTTTATATACTTTTAAAAAAGACATACACAGCAAAGCTGACCTCTTACTGAGAAAGTGTTCTGTTCTGAATATCACTATTAACTCTTACTACAGAACTACAGGTGCTTTCTGGATAAAAATGAACACTAAGAAAATATTTTGAAGGTATAATTCAGTCCACAACAAGTTGAATTATCCAAGACTCTTAAGTGTCAATCGCAACTGAACTTATTCCTTTCACTATGCCTTATATTTTACCTGTTTGCCACAATTTTTCTGTCATTAATCTGATCCATTGCTTAGTACTGTCAAAATTTTTTTGGATGTTCATTCCTTTTTCCTGGTTTTAATCAAATTAAATTGACATTTTCCATTTGTTCCAATTTACTGCACATTGTATCCAAACTGCTTTTAATAACTGCATTGAACATACTAGTTTTTATGCAGGTTTTAAGTGTTACCCTACTAGTAACCTTCTTCCATATATAAAATTTGGTTTACAATAAAGTTGTTGCAGAAACGTTTGTCACTACTAGGTAGAAGCTTTTAGTCTTAGAAATCTGTCATAAACTGGACAGATTCATGGAAAGTGTGAACTAAACCAAAGTTCTTCTCAGTCAGTAGGGAGGCCTTCTCTTCTCCTTCCTTAAAATTCTGTATTCTAATATATGTCTTCTCTGTATGTTGACTTGGTTTCTAACTCTTCAACACCTCATTTTTCTTAATAAAGAAACTGTTGAAATATCATGTAAACTATACTTACCAATCCCTTTTTATTCAGCACTTATGAATTCTTCTGACTCTACTAATGGATTTTAATCTTATTTTTTTTTAAACACATCATCCACACCATCTTATGTCTTGACTAATGTGCTCTACAATTCTATTGTAATAAATCTGATTTAAAATCAGTATTTTAGAACCATGAGTATAACAGAGTGTACCATTATTAGTAAGGAGACAGGAAGACAATGATAATTATTCAAATCATTTTCTTCAGCTAATTACTTGAGAAATATTTTTAAAACAACAAGCACTTAAGATAAAATCTAAATGCCTTTTTAAGTGGCAAAATGAGGTTGTCATTTTATAACTAATTAAAGTTGTTAAACTGTATTTACTGTTTTGTAAAATATAAGAATCAAACTCCTTATGTGTCAGCAATGTTCTGAAATAATTGCATGCAAAAACCCCACATAAAACAAAAATAAAAAAAGTACTCTAGGTTCCTAAACCTCTAGGGCTACAAATAGCACATTATGTTGTTCTTTGCCAAAAACAGATAAATGAATGTTCCATAAAGCCCCTTATGGCTAGTAATTTCAATACATAGGTCTTGAGAAATGTGACTTACATTTAGCAGACTATAAGGAAATACTTATAAATAAATAAAAAATAAAAACCAAAATGGCAGACATCCTGTCTCTGGGATGGTTCACAATAAAGAACATGTTTCCTCCCTTGTCAGCAATCCATCATATAGAGCAAAAGCCGGCTGGGTCTGTGTCATTACTCAACAAACCTCATTTGACTTTCTCAGCATAACATCTTACACTAAGTGTTCCTTGCTCAGGTCTACCTAAATCTTGGGTTTATATATACAGGCCATGGATAATGAAGGTATTCAATGTTTTAATCTGAATATAAGAAATATCAGGGGATAAAAGCATAGAACGCCTCCAAATCTTCCAAGATTATACCCGTTGAACATAAAGGAGACAGCATCTTCACAAAACCTCATTATGTCTAAAATTCTGCATATTTAAAGAACAGGAGAAAATGTAATTAAAATACTAAAAGATGCTAGTACACAGTTAGCACTCAAGTTAAGTACCCTTCAGTAGGTTTGAATATCAGCTTATGTCATCCACCTAACAAGGCATTTATTGTGTTCAGCATGTCAAGGTAATCAGATGAAGAGTGATATATGTGCCTACCTATTACATATATAGCAAGTAGATCAATTTTCTAAATAGTAAAAACAGATTTGATATATCTGTGCACTTCAGAACTGTTAAGTGGCATATCCCTAAATTCTTAGAACTAGCAGTCTATGAATAGGCACATAATTTCCAATTTATATGCTATATTTTTTGCTTTTGTTTAGAGCACAGCTGCTATAGACAAAGAAAGATAATACAGCTGACCTTCTATAAATGAAATCCACAACTGAGTGGCTTAAAAGTGACCAAGATAAAAAAAAAAAAAAAAACAAAAAAAAACGATATCATGTATGTATATATGTGTATGCACAAACTTGTGTATCTCACACATGTATCTCATCTGTCTTCCATGTTGAAGAGAACAGCTTCAAGCAGTTAGTTACCACCAATGCCTTGGGAATTTATGTAACATGCTTAACAGAAGCACAAAAAGCTTTAATTTTTAAGAAAAAAAGAATAACAGGAAGTCATTAGCAGCTGAAGTGACAGTAGCCTTTGGGGAATGATCCATCTCATTGCTCTTCAAATGACAAATCTGAGTGCTAGAGACTTGAACAGCAGCTCATTTTCACTACCTGGAATTTGTCTTTATCTGCCAGAGAAAGACAGTTTTCTGTAAAAATTTATTTCCTTGGCTATTTGTGTACAAATCAGCCACCAAGCACTGCATTACTGATAGATCTATATAGAGAATGCATTTGATTATACTCAGTTCTAAGTTATGGTTAATTGGGTTTTACTGATCTGCAGCAGAAAACCACTCTGAATATCACATTAGGTGATGTTTCTTGATTAGAATTACTTACTACATGCCAAATATACATTCTGGTGTTCAAAATAAAAAATATACTTTTAGCAGTCCAAACATTTGTAGAATGATGATTTATAACAGTATGTATAACAGATTTCTTACAATAATTCGTTATTTCTATACTAACATGAAAATGAGCAATAACACAGTTGTTAGTAATCATGAATAAGCTGGAAAAATTCCATAAATTACTTATAATTTTAAAATCTGTATAGGACTATGAGTTACAATATCTCGTATGGGTATTATTGGTTTAATAAACCATTTTGAAAGGAGATTGTGGCTGCCAGAATCACAGATGTGTAATGTGTATAGTAAATTTCCTATATCTTGAAATAAGACATAGTAGAAAACTGTGCAAAAAAGGTGGTTTATGCCAGTAGATGAAGAAATACCAAACACAGGCAAAATGAAGAGAAAACTAGACCAAACAAACCCCCAAAACAGAGCATAAATAT
>WTSP01001264.1:53894-97933 GCA_025331215.1 Actenoides lindsayi | reverse complement strand
TATATATTTATAAAGCAACAACAGCAAGCCACTCAATTTTTAACAAAATAAACAAAGACCCTACTGGAAACAGAAGAAGATGAACTAGAAAAAGAGCTGTTAGAATGATTACGCAAGAAGTGTCATAAAAAAGAAACCTCTTTCTCAAAGACCCAGACGTCTTTCCATATTAAAACTATTACATAATTGAAAAATATTATGGCTAAATGTATAATCTTATTTTACAACACAAATAAAATTAAGAATATTTTAAAAATAATAAAAAGAAGTCCCTAATATGTCTAGGCCCTACTGCATGTTTGCAGCATTAATTATATGAAGCAAGTAGACTCTTATACAACATTTTAAATTCACAGTTAATATTAAGTGATGAAGTAATGAACAGGCACAATTATGCCATGACTATGAAAGTGATTCTTAACATAGAATTCTATTAAATATTTTCTCACATATAGCTATAAACACAGATTAAACTTAAATGCAAAGTATAGCATTTCATTTCAGCACATGCATGTTTGCTGTGAGTTAGGAAACAGAAATACACATCAGTTTTAATTCTCTGGATAATAAATATATTTATTACAGAGTATACATCTTCCAGTAAATGATCTGGAGCTTGACCAAGTCAAGTATCTTACACGAGATAATCAGGAAAACCTGGGTTAGTATAGTAATATAGCTTGGTTTTCTAAAATCAGATTAAGTTGAATATATGCAAATTTGTACATTCATTTCAATTTCAGGAAGTATTTGGAACATCCAAATAATTAGCTAAATTCTGAAATTATTTTCTCTCTACACTTGATCATGTCATGAAATCCATTGTGATTACAATTGCATCTGTATGGGGAACTCAAAGATTATGAACTCCATCAATATGAACATCAACAACAGACAAAACTACCATAATGTTTGTGCTTTCACCAAAAATTTGTTCTATTCTGAGATTCTATCATTAAGGCAAGTATCCTAATCCTTCACTCCATGGAATGAAGAGAATAACATTCCTATGATCTGGTTTCAGCAGATTTAGTAAATGTGCCTATAAACCCATTATAAGTTACTTTAATGTTAGAAGTTATCAGACTTTTGTGGCAAAACCCCCTCATATTTTGCTGTTTTACATGCCTTTGATATAAAAAGTCAGTGCTAGAATCATCTATGACAATCAAAAAACCCAAACAATTTTTAGTTTGCACTTGATATTTATCCTATTTGATAATAAACAATCAGGTTTAAGTCTTACTATAAATATTTACTTTAGATAAAAAAGTTCAAAGAAGTTACCACTGCAAAATTGTTGTAAATAAACTTATTTTTCCTTTTAAGGATTAATTAAAATGAATTCTTTCTGAATGGGAGTGAAAAAAAAAAATCACAAACTCAGTTTTAAAACACAGAGCTATTCATGACAGTTCTGTAATTTGATTCATGCAAATTTGTCAGGGGTAAAAATCAACCACAATTTAATTTCAAACCTTTCCCAACCAGCTGTTGAACAATTTATTCACTACTTTTTTTACTGCATGATAATGACAAAGATAAATGCTTTTCCTTGGAAATAAATATTCATTAAGCAGGACCAGATCAAAACTGTACCCTTCCAAAGGGCCACAAATGTGCAAGATCCATTTGCGTCTTCCAAGAGATTTATTTAGGAGGAAGATGGAACTGTGCCCACAAATGCATCTCATAACAATTTAATAGTTCAGTTAAATTAAACCGATGGCAGTACTTACTTGCAACCTGAGTAATCAATATTATTTAAGTAGTGTCAACTCCAATAATACCAAATATTTGTGGGTGAGCAAGGGATTAGTTATGGATATAAATCAGATAAAGATGGCCCAAATGTAAAGCATTAAGAAGCACTAAGAGGAAGCCAACCACCAGTAAACTACTTGAGGTAGGTCACTGTTTTCCCACCCAGTCTAGTAATGAACATAAGTTTGTAGACAAGGGCCAAGGGGTAGTTCATTAGCCATGATTAACATGGTCTATTACTATATTATTTATTTATTTATTTTATGCAGAAGAGTCATTATATCAAAAGGGATTGTTTAAAATGAAGAATGACAATATCATTGGCATATTGTGTGTTTCAATACTCAGAACCACTTTAATCTACTGGTACTAAATCAGAAGTGGTAAAAAGAATGGCCTACTGCTATTTCACACAGTCCTATTATCAGTTATATTCTTCCTTTGCTCCAATACTTTACTGTTATGCTTCGCTACTCATACTATACTGCCTTGCTATGAAACTGAAGACACCCTAATTTTCAAAAGCTAATATCTATGTGTGTGTGTGTATACAGTTGCATGTATAACAATTATAAATAGCAGTGATTTTATAGAAGCTAATGACAGCATATGGATGTGGTTTTGTTAAATTTCCTCTGTTGTGGAAAGAGATAAATGGTCTCTTACAGAGGACAATTCAGAACCCCTGCCCTGATTCTCCCTCTAATCTTCATTATCATAGCTGACTGTAGGCAAATTCCAGTCTTTTTTAAGGCTAACACTTCCTTTTGTTAAAACCTTTCCTCCTCCAAAAGTCACAGAAAAATGGAAATGTGGTCTCTTCATGCTAGATGACAATTTGAAATTGCTGTAATTATATACAGCACATAAGCATGATTTTTTACAAGGCTTTCCTAACACAAACATTATTCTGCAAAAGCTGATAACTCACTCATCTACTTTGGCTTACAACTTTAATCTTATTCTCTTCTTATGTCAATTCTGTGTGGGAAAAATTCCACCAATTTCAAAGGATTTCACTGTGGCAAGTAATGAAGAAAACAGACAGAAATATTTAAAGTCATTTCAGCAATACTGAAGTAGCTCTTTCTTAACTACATTGTCTTCCTACTGGACAATATTTTCTGTTTAGCTAATTAAACTGTAATAATTGCAGAGTACAGCCCTAATCAGACTTTAAGCTTTTTTGGTCTAGCATGGTGTGGACCAGCTAAATTTTACTTGGTTTTGTTGCTGTTTAAATAAAAAATATTGTAAAATCAAACAGTAAAATAAAGCTGACAAGACTGAGTGTGAATAGTTACTTATTAATTATTTCAAATTACAAACACCTAAACAAAACCTTAAATCACAAATTCACAACTTTAAATATATATCACTGCCCCTCTCGAAACTGTCTTTCCCACTGAGGGACATACTTTGCAGATACAATAATGCTCTTGTCTTCTAAATACAGGTGAAACAGATAGAAATAAATGAACTCTTCAGTGTTCTTATATTTTGCACCAATGTACCTGCATATATAAACATACACATATGCACACATCACAGAGAGTGGCTGCACACTTATAAAACAGATGTCTCTGAGAGTGAGAGCAGGCTGTCAATATACAGAAGCCCAAAAATAATGGAATCAAATCATTTTAAGAGAAGCTTTCTATCTTACCTTGAGACATTCTTCTTGTTTGAAGAGATCCTCACAATCCTTAGCTTGCAGAACAGGAGAATTAAGGCGCTCTTCTACTTCAGACAAGGCTTGTAGAAGGTGAAGGATCTCTGCCAGGTATGTAGAAGGCACATGTGTGGTTTCCACAGTCATAGTTTCAGTCACCACAAAAGTTGTATCTTCGTGAACTGTTTGCTAGTATAGATATACAACAGAATGCTTCCTTTAGTTTCTTAACACTACACAAACTTATAACAATACAATTTCCAGTTCACAATCTAGAAACAATTAAAAATCATTTCTAAGGACAAATGCAGGAAACATTTCAGGTTTCTCACATAAATCATTCACACTCCACTAATCTGCTTGAAATGGCAGGTACTAAAATTAATCCATGCAAAAGTGTACAAACTTTTCTTCTCCAAATCTCCAAAGAAATGAAGATGGGAAATTCAAGAGTACTCTGAGTTTACAGTGCTACTGATATTTTAGTGTTAGCCTTTTCCTTTCAAATCTTCACACCACTTTAAGAATCTGTTCTTCATCATAAAAATTCCATGTATGCCAAGCCTAAAATATTAAATCAGTTAAAGGTGTCAGGTAAAATAATGACTTGTGTAATAGACACAGTTTCTTAAATAACATGCAACACAAAACAGTTAGATAAACTCATCACTTTCAACACTATACTAAAAGCTTTCCCCTTAAACTAGAAAGTAAGAATTGGATTTTTTTTATTTGAAAGGTCTTTAAAGAATTCATGTTTCTAAATTAAATCCCAAGAACACAACTCTTCAGGAAAGTAAGATTTTTTTTTTTTTTTTTTTAATCTGGACCAATATGAAATAGACTCCCTATTCTGAAAGAACATGCATACATCAAATGTAAAGAAACCTCAGAAGGTTTAGGTTCTCAGAAAATAGATAGTTGATCTATGGCATTTGGAAAGATATTGACATATAAAGTGACAAAATGGTGATTGTTTATATAAATACATTTCTGATTTTATATGCTTATGGCTCATAGAAAAAAATAATACCAAAAATGTGCTTTGGAGCAGGGAGAACTGTGGTTACTCCTTTTAACTAAACTCCAAACACATGATCAGCTGCACCTCCATTAGAAAAGGCAAAATTTAAAAGATAGAAATTATTTGTGTTTATTATTTGTTTTGTCACATCACATAGGATTCCTGCTGAGAGTTCAAGATATGTTGTGCTTGATGTCTGTCTTCTCAAAAATATTGAGGACCTCAAAGTACTTTTACAAGCAACTGCTGGTAAACTTTGTTTCAAAAATCATATTACTTAGATGCTTCAGTCCTAATACAGATAATAATTGAATTTGGAGCCACCTATGTGAAAGAAAATGGATCAATGGTTCTGAAGAAAACAATATTATTAGTTAGCTACACAGTATGTAAAAGAAAACAAATATAAACACTATCATCCACATACTACCTCAGCAAGGTGTCTCATTTTAATTTATCTTTTTGTCTTGTCCATCCTTTCATGACATGTTTCTTTCCTCAGTTATTGGGCTGATTAATCTGATTCTTCACTTTTCTTTAGAGTCTTAAAATACGCATATACACTACATACAATATGTACGCATATCACATATAAAGCCCATAAAGTTGTCCGTAGATTTGTGTTACTCTGTTGTATCTCTTATGCAAATTTAATCGCTCTGCTTACACTTTTCTCACTAAATTACTTTCTCAGTACGTCTGCTAACACTGAAACCTCTCTAACTATCTAATCACTGTTATAATTTTTATTATTTAAAATAAATTGCTTAAAAAAAGTATTTGTCCCCCATATGTTTCATGAATCACACATTCCATAAAAATAACAGTTTACCTCAGTAAACCTGAAGAAAAATCTGTCCTGCTTGATTAGGAAATGGGAGATACTCAACAAGCCACTGAGACATGCAGCAGTGTATTTTTATTCCTCAAGACTCCACTGTGACATTTGTCATGTGTAGTCAAGAAATTTAGACCCACATGAAGAACATTTTAACTTTAACTGTATTTTTCTTTCTGTCTGAGAAAACAGGATATTTACATTTGCAGTAATGAAAAGAGCATGCTAGGTGTGCAAGGTTACTCACGCAAAATAAGGTCACATGAATATGTATAGTGGCACACAAAAGATAACTAGTTTCTATAGTTGTATTAGTTTAACCTTTTTTTTTTTTTTTTAAGCAAAATTTAGGCTAAAAATTATGTACAAACGTACACATACAAGTACACACATACATGTGTACATTAAAAAAAATCTGTGCCTTTGTGCTCTATATAATTTTGGAAAACAGAAAAAAAAGTCAAGCAGAAATCTAGTGTGAGCACTTCATGGATATCATGCTTAACTATTTATAGTAGTGCCAAAATTGGGTATCTTCCTATTACTGCTACAAAGAGCTCATATAAAAGTACTCTTCAAGGTAAAATTAATTAAAATCTGAAGACAGGTCTGAACTTTGTGTGACATGGTTTCGTAAACCCTCAAAAGACGTGTATAATTTAACTCCCATCAATGCTAATGAGATATACGCAACCATATAGTCATACTACCCTTTACAGAAATCTTTACATTCATATTTCTCACAGTTGGACGTTTACTCATATAGTTCCACAAGAAACATGACTTAGGATATTTCTCGTTCAAGCAAACCATTAATGTTTATATTGTTAAACTGTAAAGTATTATAATCGGGTAAATAAATAAATTGACTGATATTTGAAAGTAGAGAGCTACCAGAACCTGCCCTCATATTTAGCAACATTATTAAATACCTTATTATAAAAAAAGAGTAGTAATCCAAATTAATTAGTTTCTGAATACTCTTTAAATAAAAGAGTTGGAAATTATGATATAACTTTAGAAATCAAGGATTAAAGTTCTTTGACTTCAGTGGGCTTTTTGTTAGGTCACCGGTGTTTCTTTCCTCCTATATTTTCCTCATTTACAGTCACATAACAGAACCCAAGGCAGAAACTGGTATCTTGCACTAAGGAATGGAGGTTAGGCTTATCCAGGACTGACAATTTTAATCAGCAAAGAAAGGGAAAAATTTTGGCTTATCCCTGTTTGTTACAGTTGCCTTACTGTAGAACATACAATGGGCAGATTCCTTCCTTATATTCTGGACAAGCATCTTTACTAGAAATGCGTAGCTGAAACTGTATAATATACTAACACTGTAATGAGAAAGAATATTTTTTAAAAGATTATAGCAGCTGTGAACCATTACTATTAAAACAATGCTCATTCCATAGAGATATGTCATTGCTAAAGCCAAAATAGTATATCAAAAGCAAAGTAGGTTAACATTTTATAAGGATTAAAAATGAATACGAAAATGCAAACTAAATTTTTAGATGATCATTTAAGAATGGTTTTGAATAAGTTGAACCTGAAAAAGTGGCAAAATGCATTAGTTACTTGAAAATACTCAAAACCAAATAATATATTAAAATCATACACAATGCCAACAAGCTGTTAACAATGATAGGGAAATGCTGGTGTATATGGCCGTTTCCTATATTGTTATATCTGCAAAATACATTTTTATTTATATTAACTTATTTTATACTTTTACTTGATTGTTAGTGATATATGCAAATTACTTCTAGTCTCAGAAAAAACAATTTCTAGTCTTGGAAAAAACAGTTTCTTTTGGGTAAGACTCGACATTTCATGTGTTGCTTTTCACCAAGCATTATCATCTCTAGATTACTAAATAGAATTTTTCCCCATCATTACATATTTTTAATTAAGAGAGAGGATCTTTCCATAAACATGAGTCTACCTACATGTGAGAAACTGTTTTTATTGATAGCTATCACATCCTACCAGGTGCAACACAAAGACAAGATATACATCCATGAACTGACCCTTACAGAGAAGGCCAAAACACAAACAAAAAAACCCAAAAAACACCAACCAAAAAAACCCCAAAGAACTCAACAATAAAGGAACTACAGGAATAATACAGGTTTAGCCCACAAAATCAAACACGCCCCCCAGAGAAGTATTTGTGGTGGTCATTGCCTACACCTAGAATGTACTACCTAGTGGCATTAGAGCTAACTACCCTTGGAGAATGTTGTTAATTTCCTTTTATAACTGAAAAACTCATTGTTAAAGCACAGTTCACTCCTATCAGTATATCCATTTCCTTTCCTCTTTCTGCAAGGGAAACAATCCCAACATCATTTTTCCTGTTAAGTAGTTTACATTCAGAAAGCCTCCAATCTCTTTGTGTTAGGCCTTGACAACTGTTTCATTTTTTGTTCCCTCCTCACTACAGGCCTCAAAATTCATAGTGACCTCATTGCATTGTGCTTTTGAGTTAATAACCTTGACAAACAGAATATGTGGGAGGAGTAAAATGGTAAAACATCTATCAGCACTACTGGACCATTACGCTGCTTCTAGCGGCATCCTGATGAGAAGTTCAGGAAAAAAACCAAACATGTGCCTCCTCCAGAAGTGAGCTAATGCTTGAGAAAGTATTCTTTACAAGCAGCTGTAAGATATATGAGAGTGCAAACTGTCAGTCATCTCTGAGGACTAATCATAGGTGTGCTACACATACAAAAATACCCTGGAAGATACCAGAAATCTCTGGACAAAGGCAGTCATATCTGAGAGTCTAATAAACTTTGGAAGAGTTTATTGCTTTCTAGAGCAAACTGTAAACTACATGGTATTTGCTAGCCCATGGTTAGCATCAATATATAAAATAAGGAAAGTGCAAATCAAATGCTGTCAGAGATCAATAAAACCACTTTCAAATCCATATTTATACATAAAGAATCTTTCCTTCACCCCTTCCTATGCCCAATGTGAGTGGTAATGTCAGCTGTGTCTTCATTATTCCTAGCAGATCTTACCTGTAAGTGTGCATATATTTAGAAAGTAGAACAAAATTTATAGCAGTAACATGGATTTTTCATTAAGAGATTGGATGGCCTTCGTCAATCATAAACAAGTTATCTATTGTTACAAAAAAAAAAAGTATATTTTTCAAGTATAGAGAGCCCTAAATCCTCACTATAGGATTATAAATTGATAAAATGCTTGTGTAATTCCATGAATGGAAGGCCTTAAAAGGCATCTGACATCATGAAAATTTAATTAAAATAATACATTTAAAAAAAATAATAAAAAACCCTATATATGCAAGTAAGAATGTAAATATTGCCTCATGTATGTGATTTTTCTGCTGATGGATGACTGTAGTACACAGAAGCCTGCATGTTCCAAAACTTAAACATGTATTTTAATGCATGTATCTGATTTCATCAGTCACATATAAAAATCAAAACTTCAAAAATACATTATTATTTTCAGCACTGCTCTTGGACAGAGAGTGCTTTATGTCTTCACAATACTTCACTCCTAAGGCATAGCTAACTGACTGAGAAATGCTGCATTAGAGTTTTTATTGTATGATAAAATTAATCTATTTTAGATAGGCATAAAATGAAATAAAACCAGTTAAAATGAAACTGTTCTTAATAACATAAATCACACAACATTTCAGTAAATTTTACATCCTAGGAATAGTAATAGAAAATTGCATACATTGAGAGTGAAAACCATCAATCAACAGGCCTTAACAAATGTGAATGTACTTCCACTGTCTTACTTTTGATCTTCACAACTTGACTGAAATACAAAGGTTTTCTCCATATCTAAAGGTCTGTTTGCTGTACTATTAGGCATAAATTAAGGCACATCTCCCCAAAACTCAGACAGTCCTGCTACACTCTGGTGAACTCTGTATGATGGATTGGATAGATACCTGTGGTTGCTTGTGATCTTGTGATACCTGTGGTTGCTTCTCAGAGATCTGGATGACTTCTTATTTCATCCCCAATTTTTTTTTTTCTTTGAGTGCATTATTTTCACATTTATATGGGGGGGTGAGGAGTGGAAGGAAAGTTACAGACAACATCTATAACAGTTAATTTTAAACGTTAAACCCAGAGTAATTAGTCATATTATAATTTATATTCATAGTTGTAACTTTGTTTTCTTTTTTCTTTTCCTTTTTTTTTTTTTTTCTGTAACTCGGGAGGTAAATATAAAGCTTAAAAACTATGACAAAGCATTTTGATGCTGCAGTCAGTTCTCTGTATTCCACATGCTCTCATGCCTTTAGAGCCCTCCAAGATGTCAAATACATTTGGTCAAGTGGTAAAATGAACAGCTTTGGCAGTCCGTTTACAATTGCTTAACAGTGAATTTGTTTTACTCTGGAATAGATAATGGCCTTCAGATATGGACTCCCCTCAGGATGAGGCCCTGCTGCATATTGAACCTAGATGTAGCTTATTTGAAAACTTACCTATTGCTCCTTACTAAAAATGTGCTAGCATTCACACAAATAAGAGACTAGCACAACTAGCACAAATTGGGAAGTCTAGCAGTTCTGCAGTATTTAATCTTGACAGCTTCTACTGGTATTTATTTGATAAGCAAAGATAAAAAGATACTAATTTCAGCTAGATTAGAACATATGACTCTCATATGCTGTACTTTGTGTGATGTAAGACAGCTCTTTCGGAAAGTGAAACAAAAAATTTAAAAAACAAAAAAGTAAGCGTATCATATGCCACAGCTTCAATGTAAACACACCCTGAAGAAAAGTAAGACCTAGTGGCGTTATAGCATAATTTGACTAATCAGAACTACTGCGATTTAGAAAATGTCTCTTATTTTAAATAAATTATGCATATATGTTAATTACTTCTGATAAAGATGTCATATCTCAATTTTAACATTTGCAGCAGTTCAAAATTGACAAGTAAAGGGAAAACTGTATGTCTCCATCATGTGACTTTAAACAGATATTTGTAACTTCATAAAGGAATTACTGAAAAATTAAAGAAACCTGTTTGGAAAACAGTTTTGCAATTGATTTATATGTTACTTTCTAGCAGACAAAATATATTTGAAAATTTTTGTATGCTACAGTATAGAACACATGAATCCATAGAGTTGTTAACCATTTCTTGTATTCACTTTGCAATATTTTTCACAGATGAAAAAAATACATACAGACTTTATAAAGGAAATATCCTACTTAAGGAAGTATCTAGGTGACTTTAGAAGATTAAACTCTTCTACATAGTCCTATGTATTTTTAATCATGATGTCCAATTATGACAGTCTGTTGATTCCTTTAAAGCAGCATTATATACTCAATTTCACCTGCACAGCAGGAAATACCCAAAAGAATGGAAGGAATTTCAAATTATTTCTTTTACTCAAAACAGAATTTCAAAATTGTTTCTTGGACAGTGGTAACCTATAGAGAAGAAACAGTGTATATAGTGGCAGAGTAAGCTTCTACTTGATATTCTGGAAGGAAGCCTTCCTAGGAACAGACTTTGGTCACTGCCAACTTATTTAATGACTGATTTATTAAGATCACAGAAGTGCCCTAACCTTAAACAGTATTTATGTATGAAGCTTTAGGGCTGTCTTGAATAATAATATGTGTGACTCTACTGACTAATCACCAAGGAACCAATTAATGTTAAATAAAGCACCTTTATGGGAGTTCTCGGATGCATCCGGGCCAAAAAAAACCCCAACTCATGAGTGATGCTGCTGACATCCTGAATTTTAGACAGAAGATGAACACTATCTCTTCAAAAGATACTGTCACTTAGGGCCAGATCACTGTAGCAGGTCTTTTTCTTTATTATTTATCTCAATATTATATCCAAGCAATTTTCTCACCAAATTCCTCTCCATGTAATTTATTATGTTAACAAATTATGATATACTATATTAGAGAAAATAAGATGGTAATTAGCTGCCTTGTTTCCCAAAGAGCTAGGTAAAAACCTAGGAAAAAACCACTATACTATTACAATGCTCAATTTTGCCCAAAGAAAATAGAAAGGAGAGACTACTTGGGTGCTATGTCACACATGGCTCCTTAAGCAAAGCCTAGTGGTCTTGTTTCCATCTCAGCCATATAGAGAACAGTAAGAAAAGTCTTTGGTGTGGCTAAGACTACACTCTTAGAACCACTTCATATAATTTAAAGACAGCATCTTGAACCAGTCATAGTCCAAGTTGTAGCAAGAGCTTTCATTTCTATGTGATGAGCTAAAGTTGTGGAGTTTCACTTTTAAACTAGAGAATGTAATTTAGATCACTAAAGTTTACAACAGATAAGGAAAAGACAGAGGAAAATCTTTTCTGTGAAGTTTTGTCATCTACAAGACAGGATTTTTTAAATTCACTATCTTGAAGTACTATAAATTTGCAATGATAGTGAATATTGTACAGAATTACTAAGAAAATATGAGAGAAGAAAAATATGCTTTAGAAGAACTCCAAAAACTATAGTAAACTGGCACACTTCTATAAAAGAAGACTAAAGATGGTCTTCACTTAAATTTCCACAACACTGTATGCATTCATTTTAGACAAAGGGAAGGTAAAGTGCATTTTAAAATGCATCTATAAAACTATCTCTAATTCAGCTATATCAAAGACAATCTCCACCTTCAGTGTATTTCCCATATTTTTATTATTTTAAATTAGACATAAAACTGAAGTATTTTAAATACAATTAAATTACTTGGAATAAATTTTCTAATAGCACTTTCCAGGTTGATGGATGCTAGAAAATGGGTGCAAACATTCAGCTGCAATTCTCTTCCCAAAGATTCTCATTCATCCTCACATCTTTTGCAGACCACAGTCAAAAAAAGCCCACTCTTTAACTATGCCTTGTGAAGCTATTTGTTTAAAAAGCTGCCACTGTAAAGATCAGAAAAGGTAAACAGTGTCACAGATCACCTGTTTCCTAGCCTTAAGAGACCCAAAGAGCACAGGTGAAATAGATACTAACCCATTACTGTATAGGTCTTTCTTTTGTCCAGTAGGTATTTTCCTATTTTGCTTTTCTAATGCTTTTTCTTTTTTCTTTCTTTTTTTTTTTTTTTTTTTTTTTATTCATTCTCTCTCCCACTCATTGTAAGAATAATAAAGAATTAGTTTGCTGTTTCTTATTGGCAACCATTACTTGCTTATTTACTCCAAGAAATATTCAAGGAAGGAGAAAATAAGAAAACCACTTCATTCCAGTGCTGCTGGTTGTGAAAACTGAAAAACAACAATCTAAAACATGGTAGCACACTATCACTGAAGTATCCATGTTATTTAGATGTAGACAGATTTAGGACACGGAGACCTGTGCTTATCTAATTTATTTCTGATTTATTTCAATTAATGTTTGATTTATATTTTAGAAAATATCTTTTTATATAAATATACTTTAAGAGTTAAAATAAAAAATAAAATTTCATTACATGAACTAAATAGAGCACTGCAGGAAAATATGAACTGAAAACTGCAAGATGCTCTTAAAAGATGGAACTTAAACTCTTGAATTTCAGATGTGAATTTGATCACTCCTTAACATGGCCCTAGAAGTTGACTACATATTCTCTCACTTGAAGTGATAATCCAGTTAGGAAACAGGAATACTGAATTTTAATACTTTACAAAATCTTAAGCAGAACATCTTTCTTTTGAGAAATGAAGCTTATAATATTTAGTTCATGGTAAGTACTAAGAGTACTGGTATTTTATCCATGTGGCAGAGAACTATTGAATTGCTCATACTAAATAACTTACCTTATAGAAATAAATATATATTTTGTATAGCTATTTTCTTTATTCAGCCTTGTTCAATGCATAGTCTAATTTGTATGAAAAAGAAAGTCTCTTCTGTTCTTTATCATTTAATCAATTTTATTATTTTTCCAAGTATGGCCAAAATCCAGGCCCAAATATTTCAGTAGTAAAATAACCATAAATTTCAATAGAATGTTTGTGTGTGTAACTAATGAATTTACTGAATAGACTTAGTTAAGCCTAATTTTTTGGTTGTATATACATCAATAGGTACATAATTTTGAAAACTGTTAATAGGTTGCAAGAAAAAAATTCTCGTCCTAAAATACTCTGGCTTACTAGTTACAGCAGACATAGTTAAGAGATGAAAATTTAAAAAACACCATATATGACAGAAGAAAGACTGTTGGATAGCTTGATAAAATATAGAAGTAGGATATATGAAATAAGAATTTATAGTGTAGAGTCTGCATCTGTGTTCGTCTAGAATACGTTTTCTCATAATAAAGGCCTTTGGGACTCTACATGCAGAGTAATTTCAGTTACTTCAATAAAATATAAACTGAGTCATGACATAAAAATGCTTGTAGACTGATAAAAAGAAAGCATGGAAAAAACCTTCTATAACACAGGCTCTAGGTAAGCCTAATTTAATTAAATGTAATCAATATATCAATAACTGAATTTGATCCTGATTTGAATTAAACTATCTCAGTCTAGCAGTTTCTCTGCAGCAGATAATCATTTTCATCACCCTGAAACAGTGGCATAAACTGTTTCAGAAAAATAGTAACTGGAAAATTTAAGTTTAGACTGCAGTGAAGGGTATTGATAACTTTTCTGAAAATACTCTGTGACTGCCAAGGCTTAATGATTTTAGATTCTGCAGAGCTAATCTAGAAATAAATGTCTCTTGACATCTCTAATGATAATTTTGCTGAAATGATTTTTTTCAAAAACAAACATATACTTTGAATACACAAAAATTGCATACTCCTCTAGGATTAAAGTTTCATGGCTTGTTTATGGAAAAAATATCTTAAGTTTCCATTGATTCCTTTGGGATTTAGTGGTTAATCATAGTTTTAAAACATGATGTTAAAATATTCCACTCTAAATTACTCATATTTCACAACTGAAGTTACTACCAACAGATTTTAAACAGAATTTTTTAGCAGAAATGAAGTAGAACACTAAACACAAGAATCAGAAATCTGCCCGACTGAACAACTGAATCTTCTGTCTACTGTTTATTTTGCCACATATGAATAAAGACACCAGGTGGAAGAAGAAACTTGTAAAACAACATGAACTCCATGTTTCAGGTTTTGTGCAGTTGTATTTAAGTATTTGCACACCACACTTAATCTGTTATTGCAATAAATCCACCTTTTCAGCTACAGAATGTCACACATTACTCCACGACAATGTTCACATAAAGAGATGACCTCTATTACAAATTCAGTGGCTCAAAATTTGCAATAAACAGAACATGCCATGTTTGAGGAAATATAACTACATGATACCTTATTATGAAAAGTAGTGACAGACAATTCCTTTTTATATATCCATATATATATATGTCAATTTCTTGCTGTGTATTTACTGTTACATATTTGTGAGACAAGCAGAATTTTATGAGACTCTACTATGCTAGAGAGAATTTAAGCTTATATGGTTATGATTCCTATATCCTTCTGACAGGTCTTCCCAACAAATATTGGGGAAAAGTAAAATCCAGGAAACAATGATCATTCTAATCTCACATTGTGATATCAGAAATATATTAACTCCAACAAAGGTAAGAAATGCATTAAAGCTCTTCTTCAATGCAATCTTGTTATGTTTATTCAATGAATCATAATTAATTGCAAGATACATAGTACAACTAAATCCTCAGTGATTTATAATGACAACTTTCAGTTGTTAAATAAGTCTGTTATTGAATACATCATCAATTATAATTAAGAAATGCAGCAATTTTCTATTACTTTGATTATAAAATAAATTCAGTTTTGTATTTTTTTATACAGTTTTATTCACTTGGTGGTTAACAAAGAAAACCTCTGTGAAAGTAATTTTTGCTAGTATTTGCATGTATTAAAGTGCATAGTTTGAATTTTAATTTTTCTTTTGTATTTAAAGTCTTGCACAAACAATTAATTAATCCTCACAACATCCCTGTGAGGTAGGTAGTTAGGCTGGTTCAAAAAAAAAGAAGAAATAGAACTCAAGAGAAATTCACTTTGTTTCACTGATTCAGCAAAGCCGAAATAGTAACAAGGCAGTTGTACTTCTCACTCTGATTTGAGCCATGAAAATATACTCTCTCATCAGTTCCAGTAGCTTCTTTAAAACTTCTAAAATATTTCATTTGAATCTCACTTTGTTCATTGTCAAAAGAACAAGATATTTTTCATAAGAAATGAGGTTACAGTAATTATCCTGTACAAACATAAATTTCATTGAATATTGACCTAATTCTCCAGATAGATACTAACAAGTAGCCTTCTTAGATGAAATAATTGAGAATATTTAAAGATTTAACCATTACAAGGTTAGGAATATATTATATGAATAATATATTTTAACGATAAAAATACATGTAATGGTTACATGGCTCTAAAAAGTTGATGACTGTATTCCTTTGATCAAATCAAAATTGAATAATTACTGAAGTAACTACCTCACATATCTTAAAGAAAAATATGCTAGTATATAGTTTTATTGATTTGTTATTAAAATTGTATAATGGATATACTCATACTTTGTCATAGTAGGTGGTGGGTGACATAAAAAGTACGTTGACAGCAGAATGTTTTTATATGAATTGCATGCACATTCTTATTTCTTGCTTATCAAAGGAACAAATATACTCATTATAAAAACAAAACAAAACAAAAAGTAAAACTCATTCACAAGACAAAGTGAAGCCTGCTCTAGCTTCATGCCAATACAAACAATTTGCAACTGATTACAACCATCAAGTTTAATATAAACCATAGTAATCTGAGAAGAGTAATCAGATGGAACAAGATTTAATAACATACAAATCAAAGTTAATATTTCTCTGATTGTTTCCACTAACTGCATAGTTATCCAGTTATTATTTTTATATATAAATTATGTAACTTAGTAGTATAAAAGTTAAAAATACACAATACACTCAGTACATTAATATAGGATTGTATTGAAAAAAAAAGATTATACATTATTGCTGATTTTTGGAAATCATTTAAAAAAACCAAACCAAAACAAAACCAAAACCATAGTCAACCATGTATCAATAATAAATAACACTTAATGTATTTAAATTTACATTATCCTGTCTGTATGTCCTCTCTGCAAGCTAGGTGCATTAAAAAAATAAATAAATAAAACTATATTTTGTGGAAACACTCCTTTACCACTAGCACTATTAAGATTACAGAAAGGCACATAATGTAACCGCTTCCTTGAGAGCAAACCTTTTCTTTCTTCATATAAAATCAATAGCCCAGAAGATAATGAGCTGAGTAGGAATAGCTAGGAAAAAGTTCCATGAAACTACAAAACTGATCTCTGGTAACCTTCTAAATGGGTAACACCAGATACATATTTGGATCATAAATCTGGAATAGTTATAGTGTATTTCACTTTAATTTATCCTGTTATCTCAGCATGTATAAGCTAGGAAGAATACTTATATTTTATATACAGCTAAACAACTGAGAAGACATGAAGTTAGTTCATAAAATCATGTTTTCATCCTGTCAAATTTAAAAGTACATTTTCTGGCAAAAATTTCTTTGAGAACTCTAGCATTTGAAGAAGTGCTTATGTATATATAGTGTCATAAGAATTGTAATCTCTGCCTAAAATGGCTATAACACATTATGGAAAAAAAAAATAATTAAAAAAAAAAATTAAATTGGCATGGGATGGGTAGTTTGAAAAAGACAATTTTCCTGTTTCACACATTCACTGAACAAATTAGATGCATGGCAAACTGACATTTTTAAACTGGAAAATGTTATGGAAAAATAATGAGGCAACAAAAATAAACATGAATTTTTCATTGCTGAGTATTTTGTAACTGGCTGATTTAACTCAAGGGCAATTTTAAGACCAAAGCAGAGAACTATTTTATTAGAATATAAATATTCCCCAACTTGCAGACAATAGGGTTTTTCTTATTAACATCTGAAAAGTTGACACTGACCCTGAAGCTCTCATCGTTAGTAGGATGCTGTTAGTAGTAGCAGTTGCAAACATATGAGTTTGCCAGTAACAACTCACAATTTGTGCATAGTTGAGTCTTCGAAACTGAGCAAATTTGCTCTCAAAATCTCGCCAGCGCTTGCTGAGCTGTATCAGGGTTGGCTCCACTGCTTTTGCAGCCCCATCCTTAGACAAGCGTTCAGCCTGCCTGTGCACCGCATTCAGATCTTCCTTCTTCTTCTCCAATTCTCCATCAATCTCCTAGTGAGCAAAACCAATACAGGGCCCAGGACAGTTAGCTAACTAGATCAATAAACTTAAAATTAGCAAAATACTTCTGTCAGAAATTCCATTTCCATTTTATTGTTACAATTAAAATTTACAGCTATTTCATGTCTTATTTTTACATTTAAGCAAAACAAGAAAAACTGAAATTGAAGAACCTCCTTGGAGACTGGCTGTAGACATACTAACAGCTAGGGCACACTGAAAACTATTTAGCAAAGGCCAACAGTTCCACTTCCAGCTTCTTGCTAGTACCTTGTGATGGGAAATTGGAGAAATTCTTTCCTCAATAAGGGCCAGTATATTCAGGACAAATGTTGTTCAGACATTGTACAAATATATTATTTGACTTGTTAATGTATTATTTAACTCCTATTTTACTCTGTGGGAAACTGAACATAGAATGAAGCAAAGAAAGACGATGGAAAATAAAACTAGGAAAACCTTTGACAGTATGTAAATAAATCTATAGAATCTTTGACAGTGACATATGAATATGTTCTGATGAAAATGAATGTGCTAACATGAGATAGATGTCATCCACATATCGGTAAGTCATTTGTTCATCTGGAACAAAGATACATAAAGTCAATTATAATTTTTACTAGAAGACATTTGATGCTTCTTAATACATTGCACACTTTCCATATTATTGACAAAAATATTTATTTTGTGTGTTTCAAATTATTTATATAAGACTGTGTATAACAGAAAATTATAAGATACAGTACAACAAAGAAATGTCAGTTTGAACAGAAATAACTAGTGTTTGTTTTACTATAAATTGAAATTAAGAAATGAACTGATAGTATTCTATGTCTATGGGAATAATTGCTGAATTTTCTGTCTGTTAAATTGATAAACTATCACTCAAAAAGATCTGCCATTGCCATCCCAAAACAACATTACCTTTAGCTTCTGCTCATCTTTGTGGTCTGGTAGACTGGCTAACTTTTTCTCAATGTCATCCAGCCATGTCATTAGGTCATCAGCCTGCCTCTTGTACTGATACCACTGATGAGAAATCTCTAAAGCCTTTTTTCTTCTTTGAGATCTCAAGTCCTGTTCACAGTGCAGACATTATTAGAATATGAATTAAAGGCTTATAAAATATGAATTGGCGTGTGTGCACAGTGAAGGGAAAAAAGTGCACAAGACCACTATGTTTAAATTATTTTAAAAATTCTTTTTAATTAAATGTTGATATTTAAATCATGTATGCAAGTGTCTCAACACAGTATATTTTCTTCAGTTTAACAGATTCTTTTTTCTTTTAAAGGAGGTTACCTAATCGGGGTTGTTCACATGTTGAATACACCACTAAGACAGTCATCAATATTCCGAGAAATTAAGACTCTTACATAAATGTCAATATTTTATATAAAACACTTCTGCTCAGAATACTTACTGGCCAGATGGAAACACAGCCCACTTAGTATCTAGACATAAGTGGGCTCCCTATGGTCTCCTGTGAAATTTTAGCCTGCATACAAACTCCGTAGCTATTCAAAGGAAAATAATTTAAATGCAGAAATATATGCAAAGACAGGCTTCCTTTTTCTAAATTAAGTAACATTTACATAACAAATGTCTTGTGTTTATGATTAAGTTTAGAAAAGTATTAAAACTTCTCTTTAACAGGAAGGAAGAAAATATTTTTATATAAACATTCTATTTGCATTTGTTTTAACTGTTTAACTTTGCTCATACAGAACTCAGAAAATATTTTCATTACTGTAACTTCTTATTAAGAAGTAAATTAAAAAATTACTGGCACATTTTATATAAAAATACTCAGATGAATTTGCCTCAACCATTCTTGAATTTTATTTCACAAGGTTGAATGCCTTAACTGAGTGACCCAATGGAAAATCAATCACTCGGTTCCATAAAAACAGCCAGTAAGGACCTGGTCAATAGCATTGTTCCAGAAATACCTTTCTTGTTTCTCCTCTGTAAAAATTATTAATTACTTCCATTTAACTTGGAACAGTCAAAGACACACCTAACAGATTCCAAGTTTCTTTTACATGTGGACAAAACAATGGTATATTCCAGCTATTCTTTTACTGAAAAACAGATCTGCAAAACTGTAAAAATCAGAATGAAATCCACAGGAAAGGAAAGATGTTGCTTAAAAATAAGTAATAATGAAATGTAACCATGCTATGTTACCCAAGCCAAGAACAATTTAAAATTTTCAAAAGAAAGAAAAATTATTCTTGCGAATAAGATGAAAAATTCTTCCGTAATAGCCATGGTCTATGGCTTCAGGTAGGTGAAGAAGCTGATTTTCCAACTGTAAGATTCTTCTTTCTTTATTCTTATTTTTCCCTTGAAAGACAACACTCACAGTTACGACTATTAGCTTGTTCAAATATGCCTCACTGTGGATGTTTCCAAGAATATTATCATACAGGCATACCTCCAGGACTGTGGTTACACAGAATTTTGATATATGTCTTCAGTTTTCAGCCTCTTAGCTCTAGGTCTCTTGGTAATACTATTTACCCTATTCTAAGGAGGCTGGAGCCACTTTTCCTACTAAAGAACATAGCATGTAAATCTTTTACTAGAGGATAAAGAAACTTATGCATTGCCAGAAGTATGTTATACAACTGAAAATACAATTTTGTGGGTACTAACTCTAAGGTCTTGATTGCTGTTAGAGAAACATAAAAACATGCATAATGTGTTAAAAAAGGAATTATTATCAAATAAATCATTTTTGTCCAACTGGCAACATGGTTGTAACATTGAGGACAAAAAACAGCTCGTTAAGCTGGAGATATGTCTTTTCCAAGGCACCAAGAGAAGTAAATTAGAAAATGTATGTTTAGAGCCAAATAGTTTTACATTACTCAAAATAGTACGGAAGATTCATTTAACAGAACAATGCCCTGAAATTAAGAAAAAAATGGGTTTAGTAACGTGCTTATAATTGTAGCTCCTATACCTTGAGAGCATTATGTTTAGTCTGCAACAGTTGTTGTTTTATCTTTATCTCCTCCCGTTTTCTCTCATCTGTGATTCTCTTTTGAAGAGTGTCACCCCTTTGCAGCAATTCTTTCACTGTACCGTCATCATCTTCACTCTGATTTAAAAAAAATAACAAGTATATTAGTCATTTTAATCTAACTATTACTTAAGTACTAGAAGATACAGATATATGAAACTACACTTCCTCTGCTAAGCTAATAATCTAGTAATTACTTGCAGATCTATACTCAAGACCAAATAACTTTTACTGGCTTTCTACAATGCATGTACACACTTAAGTAGTACAAGTAAAATAGCACTTGAAAAGCTACAGATGTGTGTTATTAGATTTTATGCAGCATCCAGAACAATAGGATGAAAACATTAAAGGCAAAAAGGTAAAATATATTTGACTTTAAATCAAAAAGAATATAAATATCTAAAATATTCTAAATCTGTCAGTAGTCACTGAAATTGCCAGTAACTCCTGACCATTTCATGTATCATCACTGTGTAAAACAGCTGTTCTGGCAGGGAAATTGACACCACTTACTATTCTTTACATAGAAGTTGAACCTATGCCACAGCTTCTGGGGGTGTATCACTTCAACCACACTAAACATTTTATGTAAAGAAAGGGAACAAAATATGCTCAAGTATTGGAAACTCCCCACTGAACTTGATTCACTTAGAATTTACCACTGTAGTACATACTGCCTTAAATTTTACTGTTCCCATATTAAAAAAAAAAAAAAGTAAAGAATCCTTTCAGCACTGATATAAAATAGCTATGTTTGAAGAAGTCCTTAAAAGGAAAAAAATATTGACTCTTTATATCACTTGCAAAGAAATATACATTTGATCTTGCTGAGGACTCATGAAGAGAGGGTCCTACAGATGAATCTCTGTTATTGCACAGCCAAGAAATGTCATCCCTCTGAAATTCACTCTGGAGAAAACACACCGCAGTGACAACAGTAGCAAAGCACATCAGTATTTTACTCCTCTCTTTCATATTTTTTCTTTCCTTTTTTTTTTTTTCCCCCTAAGGTGTATAAAGGGTTTTGCTACTTGCAAAGAGTTGCTTACCACAACTACAAAAACTATTTACAATAAACTGTATAATCAGGTTGGTTAAGAATTAATTTGCAAGTGGCATTTCTTTCAATGATCATTGCCTAGCATGTGTTTTAGTGAATGTCTTCTTCTACTGTATTGCCCATTTAGATAACGATTTTGAGTTATCTTGGTGTTTATACTGATATAGAGATTTTAATATTAATTTCCTGTTCTGTAATATTGCTGGTATTAGTATAGTACATTTAGATAATATTCCTGTTTTGCTTTGTGTTTTTACAAGGGCCAAAAAAAGGTTTTTATTATAAAAGAACAATTATCACTGAAAATTTTAGTTAAGGCTAACTTGGAACTTTTGATTTAATAATATAAATTGGCACAGTAAAATTTTGTCAAAGTCATATGTAAAGATCTTAACACACATGAATTTCTAATTTCCATTCAGCTTTGTTGATCTCCCTGCCTACTTCACTCAGACTTCCATTTCAACCAAATTACCGTATCTTTATTGAAGTCCTCCTCTTTCAGATTCACCCCCTGCTGAATTTCAACCTCCAGTGGTTCAAGCATTTTTTGTATATCGAAGTCAAATTGCTCCAATTCCTTCAAAGGAATGAAGGGCTGAGATGGGAGAAATGGAAAAATTATTCATTTAAGTAATATACTTAATAGTTTTGTTAGAAGCATAAATGAAAAGACATCTGTTCTACCCAGTATTGATAAAATAATGATAAACTTTCCATCATGTGGAAAAATATCTACACCATACAATTCAAAATACTGAAAGATACTGGTAAAGATACATATTTAACAATACTGTAGAATCAAAGAAAGCCATCAACCAGAGTAGACACAATTCCGCCAAAAATGAATCACAGAATAATTATGGTGCTTTAGGTTAACATTCTGTTTCAAACTCTAAACCAAGTGCCACTTATCTGTTCCACACAGAGAGTATTAGGGTAAAAATGTCTTCATCGTGTCTGGTTGTTTGTTTTAATGCCAAAGGTTTTGCACACTTAAAAACGTTAATGAAAATATAATAAAGTATGATATTTATAAAGAATAATGCTGTGCTTGCAAATTTTCATTCAGAAGCTCAGAATTGCACTCAGTAAGCACTTAAACTGAGATAGAAATAATATCAAACTATGCAGTAACTTCTTCTCAGATGCTCTGAAGGACATGTTCAAAAGTACTTAAAATTCAGCAAAAGACAAATCTACCAAAAAAAAAAAAAAAAAAAAAAAAATTACTGATCTCTGAAAAATGCTAAAAACAATAACAAAAAGATAAATGGAAGGAAAAATACTAAATGAAATTTCAATAATTGAATAAGGTTCAAAGACCACCTTAAAAGGTTAAATTTCATTTTAGTACACTATGATCATTTTAATTCAGGACACAACTATGTACTTACGTCTACTGACTTCACAGGCAATTTCTTATTTCCCTCACTGTTGTATTGATAATTGTTGTTATTTGAAAAAATATAGCTAACTTGCAAACAAATGAGAATTGATAGAAAACAGATTATGATAATTTACTATCATTTTGAACAGAATTTTAAAATCTGTTACTTACCAAGTGAATAATTTTACCAGAGCATGAAAAAAAACCAAAACACATAGGAAGTATAATAACACCCCATAAGAATAGTATTTTTTCAGCCCATAAAGCTGAAATGATGACTGAGGGAAGTGCAATTACCTACATTATAAGGTGGATAAAAAGAGGCACCCAGCAATTTAATACTCTATCCAAATGCATATAAGCATATAAGCAAGTCAGTAGAACTACCAAGAATTCAGACAAGATTTTACTTCTCTATCTTATACAATATCTATTACTATAGATATCTGTTGTGAATCATACCCTAGTTGTGCATTTCCCAAGGTCCTGGAAACAGTCCTCTAAATTCCAATTTACCATTAAAATTATGTGCTGTAGTAATTCCTATCACCTTGCTATGTATATAGTGTGTAAAGCTTAGTGAAGTGCTGCCATTCCAGCTCATCTTGCCTATACAATTATAAATTGGAGAACACCTGATAGAGAAGGTTGCCAGGTGGAATACCTTTGCAAGCTGTGTTCTGAAGACACTTCATCTTGATGAACATCTTTTCTCCCTTCTTTGCATGAGACCAACACATGCAATGAAAAGAGTTAACCCACAATAAACCATCTATAGGCAGTCCCATTTTTCCCTAAGACAAGCAATAATTTCACACTACCCTATCAAAAGCTGCATCAGCCCTGTACGCTTACAGCATTGTGGAAGTGCAAGGTAAATGCTGAGAATTAAATCCAAACTACAGATAGCAGATGTTCAGAATAAAAACATCACACAACACAGTTTGGGCTTTGTGCCAAGGTTTTCTTTGTCTACAGTTTGTACTTGTGTAAGAAGTTAAGTGAGAAGAACACTGGAACAGATGAAGTACTACTTATGGCCAATAGGAAAATAGGACCTATTTTTTTCTGTTCCAGAAATGAAACCTACAGAAACTCACATATGCACAAAGAAGGTGCTAGTCACGCAGGGTATTAAGCGCTGTGTAAACTCCAAAGCACTCATGAAAAACATGTCCCTTTGCTTATGCTTTTTGCAAAGCTTCATTTCCTGCTCTGCCACTGATCCTCCACACATTCATTTCCAATGCTATTACAGTAGCCAGCAAAAATAGTTTACATCAGGGTCCATGCATACTCATCACCCTACATACCAACTTGTACATCTGCTTGCTATAATTTGCTGAATATATCTGCAATAAAGGCAGCAAATACAATGCAGAAATCAAGTGCCTTATGTCCTTCTTCATTCTAATTCAGAAGTCACAACTTGGTTAAAAATTACGTAATCTATATGGAATTCAGATTCAGTAGTCAAACTAGTTGTACAGATGAATGGTTGTAGTGTAACTGATATGTGTATATACATTCATCTCTACCTCAACCCTTGGTGAGTCACAGCCTCATAGGAAAAGAGTGAGTACATTTCATGAAAAGTTAACTCTCAAAAGCCAATCTATAAAAAAAAAAAAAAAAAGCTATGCATACTTTGAGAAGATTAAGAATCTTACTAATTGCCAATGTTGCTCATTCTTTATAATTTAATGAAGTAATAATTGTTATATTCATACAAAAAAAAAGTCAGGGAATGCTTCTAATTGTGAAACAGTGAAAAAAATATCTTAATGCCAAAAAACCTCAAATGTTCAAACTTATAATAAATGCTTAGGATCTACATTTTTTTCCTTTGAAGCTTAGTTTTTGGAGAAACTTCTGTCTGCTATGTAGTTATAATTGTTAACCTAATATAAATACCATTTTGTATGCATCTGCATATGGAAGTAAGTCCTCCTACCTTTCCACTCTTAATTCTTTGTGATATAGTTGCAAATCGCTGGTTGAGCTCTGACAGTTTAGGCTCTATTACTTTCCTGCAGTGATCTCCATGGTTTGTCATCAAGTCTACTGCCTGGGCACGCACAGAGTCCACCTTTGGATGCATATCATTCAGCTCAGCCTTTAAGCGCTACAGTCCGTGAGCAAGAGACAGGGCTTGAAGTTAGTAATAAATGCAAAGAGAGAGAAAGAGAGAGAGAGAGAGAGAGAAAGTGTGCAAAGGAATAGGGAGCAAAACCATGAAGCAAATTCAGATAATTATGCATGAGTGTGTAAATCCAGTAGAAATACATTGGACAGCAACCCCACTCATATCTCTCAAATTCATAGCAGGAACGTATCTACATGTGTGTTTTAGTATCTCCTAGAGGAAATTAATGAACATAATTTCTAGACAGGTTCTTCTCTGCAATAATACTATCCTCAGTGTATTTCAGGCTACACTAATTTTTATGTTCCTAAAGCTAGGAAAAGCTACTAATTCACGTATTACGGAACTGGATGAGCAATTGTTGCTTTCATCACTATTCATGTCCATAGTTGAGGCAGGGAAAAATAACTGGATGAAAACCAGTGGGAATTTTTTCTGCAAATCTATCACAAATTAAAAAATATGAGGGAAAATACTTTCTTCCTTTGCAATAGCAATCTTAACAGTAGATCCCTGGATGGGTGGAAGCCAAAAGAGATAGCCAGGCATTCAGGAATCATAAACACAGTGGGGCAATAAGAATTATATTTCACTGTCTGTGCAATATAAATATATATACACCCGTACTGATGGCAAAGATAATTTACCATTAATTATCAAAGATAATACTTTGCACTTGATGGTGTCGAATTTGTTCATTCAACTACAGAAGTCTGTCCTATAATCCCGCTGAAATCAATGAAACATTGATTTATGCTCTGCCTTCAAATTTGTAAGGTTCTCTTTAGTAAAGGGCGTCATTATGTCAGTGTCAGCGATACAATTCTGATTTTGACTCACAAACTGGTCCTTAGCTACAAAATATTGAACTTCATACAGATTTCAGAGGAAAAAATGAAATCCATATTAGATAATAATTTGAAGTAGTTAAAGGTATTTTAAAAGAGGTACTTTAAAATTTGTATCTATCTAGAAGTTAATTTTTTCATCACTTGGTCAAGTGATGCAATGGGCTGAATAAAACCCTTTCATCAATATACTAACCCATTATTGTACAGCTAGTTCACCATATAATATTCTTGTCTGTGGTGTTTGTCTGGCACCAATGGAAACAGTGTTTGTAGAAGTAAAACAATTATATGACATAGACATCAGAAAAGTATCACAGAAAAACAGAAAAGCTATTAAAAATGAAGAACACAGAAAAAAAAAAAAGGATTTTGTTCAACCAGATATATTTAAGGAGTGTTTTCCAGTAAACACGGGTTTAATTAGCTGTTTTCTATTCACCAGGAAGTCCCCAAGACTTATAATAACATATCTGGTTTTATTTCTGCGGGGATTTAACTTATGTAAAGTTGTGCAAATTTATTAAGTAGTCTACAACCCGCCAAAGGGTAGATTTATCACAGAAAAAAAAAAAACCAACCAAAAACGTTAATCAATTTGTGATAACTTTCAAAATAATGCTAGTTTTGACAGTCTTTTTTAGAACAAAATTAATGCTTTCCAGAAAACTGCATTTATTTTACCTTAAGAATTTCCTCTTTTTGCTGGGATTTTTGTTTATCAGATTCATCCAACAGTATTTCAGCACGATACATCCAAGTTGTGACATTAGCTACATTCTGATCAAAAGCCTCCATATGCTTTTGATATTCCTGTATGTGGAAAATGTAAATACTGCATACAAAAAAAGTAATCAGAACTGAAATAATAGTCATAATTATGCCAACTGTGGCAAACATGCATACATTATGAAATTAAACTTGTTGATTTTATACAGTAACTGCTTGTTTTATGAAGGATAGAATCTGTTGTTTGCTCGCTCTCACTTTATATGTCAAGTTTCTTTAAAAAGACATTCTAGAGAGAGAAAAGCTTCAAAGTGACAAGCAGAAGGGTGATAAAAGTCACAGCAGGACGCAGGTGTCTGCAGCTCAGCCAGGCTGCCGAGAGGAAAGCCGATAGGCAGACCCACTGGAGGTGGACAGAAGAGTTTCCCAAGAACCAGGTACAGAACTTATTTTGGAAAGCCACTAAGTTGATTGAAACTCAGATAGTAACAAGGATGCACTTCCAAAATCACAATTAAAAATGGGAGCTTTATATCTAGAACTCTGCTTTGAGACTGCTTTTAAAAAGGCTATTCTAGATGATATCCTGATAAATTTATTTTTCCCTCCTTAATTTAAAAACATTTTTACTTTTTTTGGTGAGCTCACTAGAAAGAGGTCTATGCATATCCACACAATGCATATACATACCACATACCCAAGATCAAAGATTTTACTAGTTCTTTTGGCCCACATGTGTATGTACGTTTAATTTACACTGTTCTAAAATCAGTAAAAGACAAACTCCCTCTCTTATAACTTTTTATCATGGGTTATAATAAATATTAACAAAATAATCCAAAGTAGAGAGAGAGAGAAAGCAGAGGAATGAATAACTATACCAGTCTACAAACTTCATTGCTTTTTTATAATTAGTACCACACTGAAGCTGAGTGTCTACATCATACTGAATGAAATACTTAAGTTCCAGACAGAATAGACACAACCCACCAAATAAGACATGTAGTGATGCTGTATATCCATCGCAGAAGTATTCATAATGCAGCCACACAGAGTCTAGTGGAGCTCTAACACATCAAGCTCTGAAAAGTCATGATAAAGGCTGAGACACAGTTGAGAACCACTTCAGTTTCTCTGGGTTGAAACTGCATTCCCAAGCTCTCAGCAGCAGAAACAGCACTCAAAATTTCTCAAAGGATTCTGGCAGCCCAAATGTTAATACCCTTCTGTGTTTAAGGGTTCAAGCTGTCATCTCCATGACAGAATGAATTTTAAGAGAGAATATAGTTACATGGCTATCAACAGTCCAAAGCAGCTGGTGCTGAGGCTCTTGAACCTGTATTAAATGCGTGTTAGGGATTTTACTTTCAACTAGGCTTAATCTGGTCCCCTTAAGTAATTATCCCCACCAAAACATGCACTATAAAACTATCCAAAGGCAGATCATGCGGTTCTGAAAGACTACATCATAGTCCTTGAGCATACCAGGTGTGCACCCTGAGCAGAGCTTCTGATTTAGTTGCCACTGAAATTGACACACATCAAAGCTACCCTGTGGACCAAACCAACATGCAAGCAGGGACTTACTTCCCAACTGTACTATTTCAAACAGAAAAGCTGATGTAGCCAAAAGCATCTGAGGTTGTTGGTTTCAATATAAAGACTTACTCAACTTATTTGACTATTTATTTTGCTTGATTCATATTTGAGTAGTCTAGGCCCTTGGGGAAAATTTGCATTTCATTCAGTAGGAAAATAACTCAAACAAAACAGTGCAGGAACTACTGAGGAAGACAGGAATGGGAAGCAGTAACAACTAAGACTCCAGACAGTCATCACTCTGTATGCGGTCAGATTCTGTGTACTTATGTATTCAATATAGTCCAAGGCACCAGAACAAGCACTCCTATAAACCTGAGCATCTATGACTGGGAAACAATATTTTTCTCTGTGCAAACAAATGCATTTTCCTTACCAGTAACAGATTGAACCATTCCTCAGCACGTGAAGTTACTGCTATCCAATTACTGTTCAGGAGGCTGAGTTTATCTTCCACTAGACTTTCCTTTCCTTTCAGCACTGTCTTCAAATTCTCTCCTAAATCACGGATGCTCTTAAGATGGACTTGGCGTTTCTCAATCTCCTTCCGTGTTGCCTATGTGAGTAGAATTAAAAAAAAAAAAGATCAGGAATTTTTTTTATTTTTTTTAAATTGTGATTTTGTGTGTTTATCAGGAAGAAACTCTGTAACATAAATAAAGTACATAAACATGTTAGAATTTGGAAAGAAGCTAATTTCCTGAATGTAATTGTACATGGCATTTTGGGGGACACAAAAAATGTCATTAAAAGGTTGAGCTAAGCAACTTAACCAGCTGTGAAAATTTGTCAGCAATGTTCAACAGTGTTTTAAACCAGATTACATTCACTCTGCTATTCGTCATTATCATTGTTATTACATTAACTTTTTTTTTTCCCCCTCCTTAAGATTAGCCTGTTTATTTATAAACCAAAAGGTTATTCAAGTATGTATTCCCTGCTAGAAGACAAAGGTTCCATAAATACTTTCAGGCCAGTTCCACTAAAATGTTTATATAAATTATACAGATTATATTAAGGAGCTACATATATATATATATAGTGTCATCTCTTCTTTACATATGCCTCCATGTAGAGTCACATCACTAGCAGATACAAGAGTTAAAGATGATGGCAATCTCTCCATACAAATTTCTGTTAGACAGAATTCTGAAATGTCTCTTTGGAAGAAACTCTTGCACTTCACTTTTTTGAAGTACCAGTTATGGCTACAGAGACAACAACAAATTTTTGACCCAAGATGTTCATTCATATTTCACTGAATGAAATCTTTCCTTAGATTTTAAAAGAACCATTATTCTTTTCTCATTGGTATTCTTCAGAAAAATACTGGTAGCATGCCTTAATCAAACCTGAGAGATCACATCACTGCTGAACCTCCAGGACATGAACATTTCCAAGAGAAATGGCATCTAAGTTCCCAGCATCCAGGAAATGAAAGCAATTAGACAGACCCTTCTCTGTTAAAACTCTGCATGTAGAGCGTATCTTGGGTGATAATTTCTTATCCCCATGCTGGTAACACCAGAAGGAGGAGAAGGAGAGAGAGATAAAGCCCTCTGAGCTTCCCTTACACCAGTCCCTACCATGAAAACCTCAGGAAAAAAATTACAGTGTAATAAGAGTTTTATTTAAGAAAAACAACTTCAAATGGCTTGAGACCCTGATGGAAGCCAGATTGTTATTCAGTGTTAAAAAGCATGGGGACAAGTATGGATCCATAGGATAACAGGATGAGTCATGTTAGTACAAATAAACACAGTTCCCTGTGCAGCCATGTACACTTTGTCTACAGTTTGGTCTCTTTGTCACCACTGCACTGGGGCATACCCTTTTTCTTTCAATTTGCTAACAAATACTACTGGTTCTGGTTTTTGTTTGGTTTTTTACTTGATATTTCATAAGGGAGTGAAAATGTAACCTCCTTCACACTAGCAAATACTAAGAACAAATTATGATTGAAAACAGAAGATACATAGAAATGGCTTTTTCTAAAGACATGGTGTAGAGGGTTTCTGAGGTATTCTTCATAATGATAAAACTCTAATGTATGAAATTGAAGTAGAACTGCTTATTGTTTTTCAAACAAATCATAATTGTGACTAAATGCAGAGGATAACATTTTATTTGTGCTGGTCATTAACATATGTAGATTTAAAAAATCCAACACCAATAAATGATTGAAGAACAGTTTGGTGTGCCTTCACACAGCCTGTACACTGTGGATTACTCGGATATAATTTTCGCAATTTGAACCTTTCTAAAAGAAATTAGGTGGCTCAGCTCTCATGAGTAGGATTACAGAATTCATCAGAAGCTGACATTATGGCCTTCTCAGTGGCTGATTATACATTTATATATTTGTTTATTCTCAGCATATCTTTTATTTTTACTGTGTTCTGGCCACTGACTATGAATCATTTGACAAAATTTTCAGATAATTTTCTTTTACTGATTTTGCTGACAGGAAATATGTTGCTAAATGTGTTAGCTAATGTAATTCTAAGGACTTCAAGTCAAGTTGAAGTATACATTGTGCTAAAATATAACATCAAAGCACTGGCAGATTCATATTGCTGATAGCAGGGAGTGATACTGAATTTCCCTGGTAATACCATCTGCCATTTCCTTTTTGAGAACATGGTTTCCTGGCAATCTAATTCATATCAGGCAAATAAACCCCACAATGGTTAATGACTTCAGTGATAAATCTGTTCACTAAATCAGACTTCTAATTATAAATTAATTTCTAATATACAAGTGTAATGACTATCTTTCCAACCATGTCATTTTTCTTATGTATTATAACAGAAGTAAATTCAAATGGAAAGACATAGCTTGTCTCTACTGAGTAAAAATGCAGGATTCAGTCTTCAGTATATTGTTCATTTCACTTCACTTCACATGACTCGGTCAAGTTTTATTTCCATCCTTAGAAAAATTCTAGATTTGAATGAATGAATAACACACTTCCCTTCATGTCCAGGTTAATATCATGTTTCATTAACATTATCTCCTACTCAGAATGGACATTCTTTTTTATTTCTATGTGTTTATATCTTGAAGGCAATGTTTGCCTGTATGATATTTTGTATTCTAATCTCTATAATTATCTTTGAAACCCTCTGCGTTCTTTTCACTTTTAAGAAGTCTTGGGTACTGAAAATGGATTAGAAAAAAAGTGCAGTAATAAATATAACTGCTTCCTTGTGCTGTAAAGAAAAAAAAAAATTACGATATCTCTGCTTAGTTGACAGCAGCACACATCCACTTTTCAGTTCATTTGCACTATTGAGTCCTTCTTGCTCCCCTCCATTTTCCATCTTAGTTTTTCTGCAGACTTTCCTCACAACGGGAATCTGCTGGACTTAATTCATCTCCCAGTGCATTTCATTAGATTGGTTACTGTCTTCAGCTGCCTACTTACCTGGGAAATCCAAAGCCCAAAGCTGGGACATTAATCAGATACTGAGAAGCCCTTGTTCTGGGGACTGAATTATTGATGCATGATTTTGTATGATGCCTCAGTATGAAATCCACATAGGACTATCAGTATCATTTATGAAGCCCTCACAAGAATTTTAAAGTGTCCAGGATAAAATGCAGCAATTCCTGGCTCTTAGTGGGAACAGATTCCTTAGGAAAATCTACACACACATTTGGAAGACTAGGATCTGCCACCTATACTATCTGTTGGATTCCTCAGTACTAAAAGTCTGTATATATTTATGTAAATATTGGTTTCTATTCCCTAAAGAATTCTGAAAGACACTCACTCAGTATGTACATACTTCAACAAGAGGCAGTTGCTCTTGTCCAGAGTTTTTTGTTTATTCTTATTTTGGTGATGAACTGACTGAAGGAGAAGAGCAGAGGTACTATATAAGGCTAGACTGGAGTGAAGGCTTTCAGCAGGATCTGAAGCCAAAATATGCTTTTTACCAGTTTTTCCTGCAAATCTTTATGTATCAATTCCTTGTGAGAATTCACAATGTTCAATGGCATTCTTTGAGATTAGTAGGTGGAGTGGTCTCCATTTGGTATATTTTTCATGTTAATATTTCTTACTTTAATTAGCTCCTGTTACCTTTTTTGATTGTCATAATAAAAAACTATGTTGTACTTGTTGTAGCAAGTGTAAGACATAACAAGGATTTCCTACTCTGCACTAATAATCAGGCTTTAGGTTCTAATTATGCAACTTCTGAAGCACTGAGGTTCATATCTAACAATTAACTAATATTAAGGAAAAATCTTTCTATTTAAACTGCTGTGAAGCTATATACCTCTGGATTAACTTTCCTGAGCATGCATACAGGAACATACAGCGTACATTTCTGTTTCACTAGAACTGTACTGTGTAGTTTAACACAACCAAAAATGATTCTTATTTTCATGACTGGGTAAATGGACTGAGTACCTGGCAGGATAGTTTAGGGGCATTAAAACTATATGATTGTCTAACCTGTCTATTAAAAATATGACACTCGTCCTTTATTATGGGTGTTAAAATCACAATATCAATTAAAAGTAATGAGAGGCACTGCAGAGACTTTCTTGTAGGAAAAGCAGCAAGTGAAAAAGAGAGAACATCAGTAGCAATGGGTTTTTTAGGGATTGATGTTTCCATTGGAAAATCAAAGAGATAACAGTGAAAGATATAAGATTATAACAGCTAGATTTGATCTTTATATTTTTTGATACTACTTTTAAAATATTGTAATTCTTAGAGACTGATAACAAAAAAACCCACAAACAATTCCAAACTTCACAAAAGTCTTGTAGATGTTCTTTTTATTGTTATTAGTTTGAAAATCATCAGTGAGTTTCAAGGCCAAAGACATTTTATCAAGTTCAGAAGCTTGAAAGGGGCATTTAAAGACAAAAAACCAAACCAATATGGAAAACAAAACCACAAATCAAATTTTACTCCAGTGCTTTTAATATGCAAATCTTTAAAAAAATGTGTAAGGTTGCCTGTGTCTGTTTGTAAGGTTGCCTGTCATGTCTATTTCTGGTGAAACTGGTAAAACATTTATAGCATTGTTCCTATTAAACAAAGCAGAAGTGGTAAATTTTTGCAGAAAACCCCAATACTGCTTAAGGGGTGGGTTTTTTGTTGTTTTCTTCTGAAATTATGCAAAATGCTGCTGGCTGCACATAATTACTTGAAAGTTTGAAGCTTTGGATAATGTTGATCATAGTTTTCTCTACAGCACAGATTTTTTTGTGTCATGTATGTGTGATGACTTGGATTGTTTATGTTCTCAGTTAGACTGGAATTTTACTACATATGCAGAATATAAACTAGATTAGCTACCATTGAGGGATACTGTGCTAAGTTTTAACATCACAAAGGGATATACAGTTTAATGTAGAACTCTTACATTCCTCAGTGATTCTGTAAGATGTTTATTTAAAATGTGGCACACACAGTAATTTTGAGTAGTTTTATTTTAGGCTTGAATTTTAATCTAAAGTAAAGGTTCAAGGTGAAGTCTCATGGAAGTAAGAAGCCCCCAGAATGAAAACAGACTACCTACAAACCAAAAAGTGTAAGAAAACAAATATCCCATCTTCTTGCTTGTATCTGAACATGTGGAATATATCTAGTATTCTGACTTCCTTAATCTTTCATGCATTGGAGCAGTTTTACTGTTAAATATTTTTCTGATTTTTAATAGAATGGGATGAGAGAGAAATAGATCTCTGTTAACATGGATCTTTTTTTACATGGATAGTGGATGGATAATTTATAGAACCCTGAAAAAGAGCCAAGATAGTTTAAACTTTTCTGAGCATTAATGTTAGGGTGACATGATGCTATAACTGTTACAAAGTTCTACTAATTAAACCAGCAGAATTTTTATTCTCTTTCTTCATCAAGAAAGAAATATATCTTTCTGTAATATGCATAAACTGAGATATATAAAGGTACCTCATGTGCTACATTGTTACCTTGCCCCAGGCAATTTCAGCATCCAAATTGCTAGGCATCCCCTGCACAGCAGATCTCTTTGTCAATTCTGCATCTGTTGCTGCAAGCCATTCTGTCATAGCATTAATTTCTTTTCGTAGCTTCCGGGACAGTTTCAAGCATTTCTCTAATTCTTGTTTTTTTTCTGTCACCTGCAGAAAGAAAACATGTTGCTTAATTCAAACAGGTTTAACGACTTTTATGTACCATTTTCTATATGTTACTTTTCTCTAAAAGCTTAACTTGCAATTTCACATGCCAAACTGCACTTGTCATATAGTTATGACTTGCCTTAGTTCTCTCAATATCTGTAATTTTGCTGCTAGAATGCAAGCACTCAGAAGAAAAAAAATATGTGCATAGAGACACTTTGACTTTGAGCTAGCAGTAGACCTCTGAAAACTTCCTCCTCCTCCATTTTAAGTCATGCATAGCAAATTAATTTGGAACAACTGAATTAACAGGCTTTCCTTGAAATATAAAATAGATGTCAAAACCCTTCAAAGAGTATATTTTCATATAGATGGCCATATAGCAATATTGAATCCTCTTTTTTTTTTCTATGTAGCAACACTAGATACAAGAAAAAAAAATCTCTGCCAAAGAAATCCCAAAAATCTTGAAACACAAAAATCCCAGAACAATGTCAAACTAAGGCAGCACAGTTAACTTTCAGTTTTTAATTTGCTGAATGTTTTAGACATGAAATATGCATACTCTGTTTCTTTTCCTAAGTTTTTTTTATTACATGGTACTTGAAAGGAAGGCTGAGTATTTCTGTTGTCTTGACTTACACTGCATTTTGATGTAACCTGGAGTAATAGGGGAAATACAATCTTTCCTGCAAGTTCCTGATCATACTGAGGGAGAGATACATACATCCCACATACTTAGCAGAGAAGGCAAGAGTAAATGAAGAGGTCACAGATGGAAACCTATACCACAATAGATGTTAATCAACTAGTGGTTAGAAAATACAAATTAATAAATTAAGTTGTGCTGAAGTTTAAAATAAGCCAAAGAAGTTGAATTAAGAGTGTTCCATAGTTCACTAATATTTAAAAGACATTACAAATTACCTTGGGTATCAATTAGTAGTAAAGTGAGATTGTAGTCACTGATTTTTATACAAGCATTTTTAGAGAGAAAATAATTGTCTACAGTAGTGTCAGGTATCCAAATTTGGTATCTTTCTCTATTAAAACTGTTTTGGGCTTTAACTTTGAGTACAAGTAGTCGCACAATGATCAGACTGATTCCTAGCTCTACTGCCAAGGAGAGTCTGAGGTTTTAAAATGTAATAGGATGTTACAAGTTTAGGTACATGGCTTTTGCTATCTCTGAATAAACAGATCAGACTAGCCCAGGGAATAAGAAATTAAGTGTCTCTGATTGTATATTATCACTCTGTAGAGGCTTACTACTAAAATATAGGGACATTTCTTCACTGAATGTGATTTATGTGCTTTTTTGTATGCCAAATCTATCAAATGAGAGCTCAGAACTTGCAGTCAGGCCAAGATGTAAATCCCTGGGAAGGACCATTAAGCAGCTTTTTAGAGCTCCATTCACACATTTTTCACTTCTTCTGATGAGCATTACTAGTCAATGTAAATATCTATTTGCACATACATAGCAGCGATAGAATGCAATATAGTAAGCATGATTTTTGATTTCCTGTGTAAGAAATATAAACACCTGGTATAGTACAAAATGAAGTTATTGATACATGGCTAAACACAGAAAGAATATATGTGTTACTATATACATCTCTAAATTCTGTATGTAATAATAATAATACACTATTTACATATACATTGTATATATCCAGAGGTTACTGATTAATCAGCTTCTGTTTGTACTTCAAATGTAAAGATGTATTTCTCATGAAAAATAGGAAACAGTGCCCTCTAAAGCCTTTCTGCATCATGAAGTGATATCAGACGTACCATCTCCATAATTTTCTCTATACTTTAAAGCTATTTTAGCTATGTTAAATAGTTTACTTGCAAGAATTCTTGGATGTAATAAATAAATTCAAATGAGAAAAGCAGGTGTTTAAAGCAAAAGAGCAGTCTTTTAGTCTCAAAGCCAAAAATTCCTGTGCAGCAGTAGGATTGTGAGGAAAGACCTGTCCTTATGAGTAATAGTCCCTGCTGCATGCAATGCCTTAGAAAAGCAGAAAGAACATTACTATTGTCACTTTCTTTTAGAGTCCAGTTCTTTGTTCACATGAATTACCACAGAGAGATTTGACACAAGTATCCTACAAACCATACCTCAAAACCCAAGCTGTAATTTAGTTGTTTGTGTGTATATATGTATATGTGGCTGGATCAGGAGGAGAGAATACAGGCAAGTGAATGCCTAAACAATGAATACTATTCACAGGTATTTATTCTCAATATGTATATGCTAAAATTAAAATAAACAAACAAACAAAACCAAACATACGCAAAAAAACTCCACAAAAATAACCCCAAACAACAACAACAAAACAAACAAAAAAAAAACAAGACCAAAACTCCAACCAAAACCAAGAAAACAAAACAATAAACCCCACAACCTCACACCCTCCCTTTCTTCTTAAAGGGAAGACTTTCTAGGCCCAGAGAATCGAAAGTTATCATATCTAAAATATACAGAAAAATCAGAGTACGTTCAGAAATTATAATTTTCCTGTCCCTTTGAGAGCACAACACTTCAGCATTGTTCAACACATTTAAATAAAAACATCCCATATGGCTAAAAATATGTTTAAGGATTGTTTTAAATATGGGGAGATGCCCTGAAGAAGTACATATGAAATCACTTAAGTTAGTCTATGCTCAAAGATGTGTTTTTCTCTCTGATCATCCATTTCCATCCTGAGACTTACTATTAGTTATAACTGTTACCAGTTTTCTGTTAAAAAGACTTTGACTCAGTGCAATCAATTACAGCCAATAATGGCTGATTCTTTTACTTCTATATCTCTGGGCTTTCCTGACTCTCTCTAAAACCATTAACGACCATGCTATGTAAATGTGAGAAATTATATCTAGGACAAACAAGTTAACACTGCACTGCAGATTTTTGAGACACATTGATTTGCAATATGGTTCACTTCAGATCACTAAATGCATCCCAATTGTATGTTTTTATCCTTTCATTAGTTGAGAGGTTCCCTATAACAATGACACCTATCTGCTTCTATGTTAAACATAATGTAGGAATAAACACTAAAGTCCTTTCTAAAGTAATGGAAACACCAGATACATATCTGATCTTGAACGATAGCTATCCACACACTAATGAAGCAGACTTTTCAGTTTTCTTGACATTCAAAAGATTGATGTCTCTTAATACCTTTATTTTCTAGCAAGAGAGAGAACAGGTTAAAGTCAGATTCTCAAATGAGTATTAGCTCTGTCAAAAGTAACTTAACTCTTATTGTTTTATCATACTGTAGCCAGTGGGGCTTGATAATCATTATGTGTTTAAACCACATACTGACTCTCAATATTACTATCGGCTCATTTTACTAGCTAGTAATAATTTATGGGTTTAATAATTTATAATTTGGCCAAATAAAGGCTTTGCATTCTGTCCTGGTTCTTATATTTGAAATGTGTCAATTTGAGAAATAAACAGACAGCTATAGCTGTCATTCACAGTCTTCATTCTGACAGTTACAGCACCAAATTTACCATAATCCTACAGCTTTTAGAAGTTAGGTGGACAGTTCTAATGAGGGCAAGAGGAATAAAACATAGTAATCATAGAATCATATACTTTTTTTGGTTGGAAGAGACCTTTAGGAATTTTGAGGCCAACTGACTAACACAGCACTGCCCAGGCCACCCCTAAACCATGTCACTAAGCTCCATATCTACATGTCTTTTAAATGCCTTCAGGGATGGTGATCCCACCACTTCCCTGGGCAGCCTGTCCCAATGCTTTAAAACCCTTTTGGGGAAGAATTTTTTCCTAATATGCAACCTAAACTTCCTCTGGTGCAAATTGAGGCCACTTCCCCTCGTCCTATCACTTGTTACTTGGGAGAAGAGACCAACACTCAACACCTTTTGGGAGCTGTAGAGAGCAATAAGGTCTCCCCTGAGCCTCCTTTTCTCCATGCTAAACAATCCCAGTTCCCTCAAGCTGCTCCTTGTAAGACTTGTGCTCTAGACTCTTCAGCAGCTTCCTTGCCCTTCTTTGGATGCATTGAAGGATAGTTGTTAATTTATTTATTTGCATGAAGTCTTCTTTAGGACAATGCCACAGCTCCTCTTCAGGACTCAAAGATCCTTGTAGAGCATTGTACTTCAGAAGCAGGTAATGCACTCCAGAGAAAATGCAGAACCAGAATAAAAACTTCAGGAATTGACATATGATTGATGTTCTTGGTTTGGTTTGGGTTTGTTTGTTTCTTTCTTTGCGGTTTTTTTCGCCTTTTTTTTTTTTTTTTTTCACAGTCTTGTTAATATTGGTTAGCAGTCTGTCTTTCCTACTGTCAGTTTAGTTGACTTTTAGGAAAATTACAGTAAACAACATTTTCTGGTTGGGAACTGTTACAGCATTTTAGTGTATATGAATTGATAAAGAAATAAATGATGTATACACATTTATATTTATATTTATAATTTTACACATGGAATGACAGTGCTTGGGAAATTAATAGGGATTGATTCTACAAGGTTATTACATCTAAATAACTAATCATTGGTATCTTAAGGTAAAAGTCTGACAGATTTTGAGAATTATTTGCTTTCTTCTGTAGATGAAGCTGAGATTATATAAAAGAATATTGGGAACTTATTCATATAGTCCTTCTAGTCATATGACAACATTCAGTAAATGGTCAAACTGACCACTGTATAAATATCAGATTTAAAATAAACAAAAAGCAATACATTCCTCATTACAGAACTCAAAGCATGATGGTTTATTTTTGCCTAACATGAAGAAATTTGACAATCCCTATAGAATGTAGGGTGACAAATGACTAAATCCTAAACAGGGGTTTGACAGTATCTGAGTTGTGTAACAGTGGAAGAGTTATTCCACATACTGATAACTAAACGATATTCTGTGCGACTTAAGATACTGTGAAAAGTAAGTCAAGGTTGTACATGACATTTAAACCAGTGAACAATTACGAAAATAATCAGACACAGATGTAGTCAAGAGTGCAGAGGCAGTGAAGCATATAGTGGTACACAAATACCTCCTGAGGAAAGTTGCAAGAATTTTTGGTGAACAGATTTTTGAACATCAAAAAATGGAAACTATATATTTAAAGATCTGTACAGTCAGAGGTAAGAGGAAATGAAAAAGTAGAATTCTTTCTTTTATGAAGTAGCTCTTTAAGTAAATAGTGAGAAAAAAATCACAAACAAAATCTAGGTATTTTTCTGGCCCAAAGTGTTTTGAAGCATATGACTGCTTGAGGCAGTAAAATGAAACATCCCTCTCTAATCCCTAAAAAATAATGAACTAGTAGAAAAAAAAAACAAAACAAAAAACCTTAAGGAAGTTTAATTTTAAATTGTAATAAAAGAATTTTATATTTTTCTAGAACTTTATTTTTTCTTGGAGCAACTGAATAGTGATCCTAATGATTACCTTTGCCTCCATCCTTTTCTTCTACTGTTTAGAAAATGTGAGGGCCTTGAAATGAACCAATAAAACCCGCATTTACTTACCATACCAAGACTGTCTTTCACTTTGCCAGTTAAAAGAGGGCATAGTTTTGTATTAAAAACACAGAGCTTACCTTTGCTCCCAGTTCATTATATTGCAACTTCAAAGCTGTAAGCCTTTCATCCAGTTCTTTTGGGTTCTCTGTCTGCTGCTTTTGAACAATCTGCCTCCCAGTTTTTATCACTATTTCCACTTCAGACTTCACCTCACTCAGGCTTTTATATAATTTCTAATCAAATAAAAATATGAAAGTGAAATGTCACCATTAAAATAAGTAAAAGGTATTATAAAGATGCACTAGAAGTCTTTGCATTGTTCACTGTATAAAAACACCATCATGTGTGACTATGAGAACTTCCCATTCTCATTTGACAGCTAGAGTGGTTGAGAGATACCATGGTATGTGACCTACGAATAGACAAAACTCACCCTTAGAATGTATTAAAAAAATGTTTATAAGAAAAAATCATCAGTTTCTAAATCAGAATTTAAACTAACAGATTCAGAACAGCCTATCTTTACTAATGCTGGCTTCAAAGACTCGTCATCAAAATCAATGGTGTAAATGTTATAGATAAGAAAGTTCAAGTCATCACTAATTGTTTTAAGATATGACTATGGTTGTTTTTAAAACTCTTTTAGATAACGTAGTATTTAAAACAACATCAAATGTCTTCTGTCAACTCATACAGCTTGGTGGATGTACTTAAACTACAAATAGCCAGTAAACTCAGTTAAAAATCTGATAGCTTTTTGTACTACTAAATCAAGAGACTGGGAGGCTAAAGGATTCCACTCACATTCACTAAGTGTAATACCGTTTAAAAATTAAATCAATTTTTAAAACCCCATGAAAAATACCATAATGAGCTTAAGCAAAAACATATTTTATAAATCACTTCTTTTTCCTGCACTATGTCAATGAGTAAGCAAAAAATAAGGGATAAACAGCCATTCCATATAGGATGGCATTCAAACAATCTGTAAACAAAATACATTTCCTTAATATTTCAAATAAGTGATACTAAGAAAAACATAAGCTTGCTTTCTTTCCACATGCAGAAAGTCAGTATCATCACCTAAATGTATGACTTGGTAACTCAAGTCATTTAACAGCCATATAAATGGTCAATTAACATTCATGTAAGTAGAGCAGAAATTGAATTTATTTTTCTTTTTAACCTAAGAATAAATTCTGTCATGGCTTGGAAATTCCACTAAACTCCACAATGGAAGAAGACTCCACATAGATACACAGTTTCCGTTACCACACAGGTATGTGAAGGATGGCAAACATGAAGCTGTTGTGAAGTTTTATCATTGAGATGTCTAGCTTAATTCTGTGTTCCATCATTTTGCCATCATATGTTGGAAAATAAACATACTGTCCTGTATACTTAGACAGAATTGCAAAATAAATTACACTGTACTTTTAAAATATGGAATATTTTGAGCTTTTCTTTTAGTAGCAGTATATCCTGCAATATAAAATCTGTCTCTAGTATATCTGGACAGTAAAGACTTTTTTTTTTTTTTCCCAGCAGATCTGGCAAGAAAAATGAAACAAAACAAAGAAATAAAAAACAAGTGTATTTTCTCCATAATCTAAACTTATTTACCAAGCCGGTTCTTAACATTATTTTATTTACTTAAAAATAGTATTTATATAGTCCAACTGCTTTCTAGGTGCTTAATATGATAAATATTGTCTTCATAATTGAAAACTTGTCAACAAATTAGGAAGCTAGTGTATGATGTACATTAACTAACATGTAATGGGATACTATTACTACATTTTTAAAATAGAAACATCATGAGATTCTTTGTAGATAAAGATGCTCTAAAAACACTGTAGAGGGCTTCTAATTACCATGCCATTCTGATAAGAATGTGAATTTAAGGGTAATTGTATTTAAAAAAAACCCAAGATGTAAATAAATAATATAAACTTGTTCCACAGTTATTTTTTTAATTTAAATTCTTACAGTTAGATCTGAAAAAAACCCCTGTTTTCAGACATGCCATCACCCCAGAGAAAAAACAGCTGAAGACAAGAATCTGATTGTCCTGATTTTTGCTGTTAAAATCTCTATTTTATTATCATCAAGCACATGCTATTCATCTTGATCTTTAGTTCTCTTCAACAGTAAAGGGATACAGGGTTGCAGGGATATTAAGGAGATACACGCAGATTTTCCCATTGTCTTTAGGACATATTCAGGTCATTTGCTCTTGAACTGTAAGAAACTCACAGCATGCCATCTCATGGAAGCTCTAATCTATGGTTTAGCTTTATGTTTTATGTTTCCTGGCTAGAATAGACTTATGCACTGCAACATCTCTTTTGATTACATCACAGAGTTCCATGACTGTGGAAAATAGAGTCAATCCAGGGAGATAAACTCATATGCAAGACTGGAAGGGGTAATTAGAAACAAATCCTGACTATCTTTCTGACATAATGGAAATGCATGACCATTGTTTGAAAATTCAATTAAATTAGAATGGATTGATTATTTTTTTTTTTATTTTTTAATTTGGTGAGATAATTCATTTCTCATACTGAATTCAGGACAATGTTCCGCAATTTTTAGCTGTCTCCAGAAAAATCCGTATTTTCAAAATATTTTACTCAGTTGATTAGTATCCCATGTTTCTGAGAAAAGAAGAGCACGTAGAAAGAAAAAAGTTACTGTAAGACTTAGAATTATTTCACCATGCTATTATATTCTGGGAAACTCTGAAATTGAATAAAAAAATTAAATGTACAATGCCTTTCTAATCTCATTCGTAAACAAGAGAAGTAGGACAAGGAAAATCAACCTCCTTTCTCTATCCTTCTCTCTTTGAGAAAGAAAAAAAACCACAATAAAACACATACTTTAAAAAGGCTCCTATAGCTTTTATTGTATAACTTCACTCTTAAATTTTCCTCAGCATGTTTTCTAATACCTCCCAAAGATATATTGACATTGTCATTGATAATAATTTAAATATGAAAAGCAGAACAAGCAGGAAACAAACAGAAAGACAGCATCTTTAAATATTCACCATGCAATGATCCAACTGTGATTGCACTGCTTCCTGCTCAACACTCTTCATCTCCAACTTGGGCACCTGCAATTTCACTTCATCCAAAATCCTTTTACATTCTTGTAGTCGCTGTTCAAAATTGGCTGGCTTCTGAAACAAGCGAAACTTCATGGAGACATCCTGCAGCTTTTTCTGAAAAGTAAGCATGGGTGAGTAGTAAATGTGAAATCAAATCAACACTGAAGACAAGTTTAGACATCTTTCAGAATTCTTAGAATCCATTATTAATCAGGAGTCTTTTATGTAAAGAATGTAAAACTTTTGGTGAAAATACCAGCAGCGGAGAATCTTGGTCTTCACAGGAGGGTGTGACTTTTGTATCATCCAGGGCCCTGGATTCACCAGAGCCAGAGACAAAAGAGCCCATATATGAAGAAAGGGAGAGATTTTATATTTTTGAATCTGCAAAATGTTGGGGGGTGGGATGAGAACAGAGGTTTAATCACTTGAACATAACACATCCATATTCTAGAGTAGACACTTACAACTCATCCATGTTGCTGCTTCTTGGTATAAGGAGTGAGTTACTCCCTTAAAGAAACCCAAATAAAGTGGCTGGGAGGAGAGTAGGTTTAGCACAAAACCTGAGATTTAGAGTATAAAATTGATTTCTATTTCAATTTTAAAAACCATAACTTACAGTATAAAGAGAGTAATTTGAAGCCAGAAATACCTATGACAAGCACGGCTTCCAATTTCACAGTTTTCACAATTTGTTATCTTTGTGCATTAATTATATTGCTTGCTCACATGATTCCTATCTCAAGAGGAGGGAAAATAACTAAAAATAAAGCAAAGAAAGAGCATTTTAATTATCTACTTAAATAAGAACTAATTTCTCTGTAGAATTACAGAGCAAAGTACTAGTAGATTAATTCTTTCTATATATACATTTTTAAAT